>CAUYON010041385.1:0-47551 GCA_963573935.1 Arctocebus calabarensis | reverse complement strand
CTGAGTCATCTTTAGAGGGGATGTGTGCTCTCCAATTTGCCCTATTCCCTGCCACTCACCCCATCTTCTCTCCAGAATTCACTCATTTATAGCCCCAAGTATATGGCATGTGAGTTCATTTTGGTGCCCTCCTTTCGGATTCTCAGCTCTATTCCATTCTCATAACACCAGCTTCATTGGCTTCCTTGCATTTGAATGAATTCATTGAGCTTCTTCATATTGATATCAATCAAGTTTTATTTTTTAAAGAACAAAACCCAGTAGATATTTTAAGCATAAAAGGCCTTAATACAGGGAATTAGACTTTTGAAGGGCTAGAAAGCAAAGGTCATGGAATTGCTGCCAACATTCACAAGAAACCAACCCTCCTCATATCAGCTGCCTTTGATTACATCATGGGTGGTGTTCAGAACAATCAAAATCTTATGTCTGGACTGTACACAACTGTACCCTGTCCACAGTAACTGCCACAGAGCAAGGGCTTCTTCTTCTTTTCTACATTTCAAATTCACATGGTACCTCTTATTGTTGAAATCTAAATGAGAATCTGGCTGGCAAGGGTGGCTGAGAAGAGGATTCCTGATTTCCAGTCTGCTTTTTCAAGAGAACACCAGGAAGAACAGGACAAAGCTGAGTGTTGGAAAAGAATTTTCAGCACACCATAACCAAGCCTTTGCAAATAGACTTGCTGCTGCCTAGAATATACTTCTTCTCACCCCCTGCCCTCACTCTGGTTAACTTTGGAAGAGAGAAATTCTGGAATGGCTGAGTAAAGACTTCCAAAAATCCACTCCTCAGGAAAAGCAATTAGAACACTGGGGAAAATTGTCAAAATCAACTTTTTCAGAACCAAAGGCTTGCACCAATTCAAAGTTGGTTTATTCAAGAAAAATAGATGAATCTTGGTTTTTAAAAATGTGAGTTTTAAATTAGCCAAGCTTGTGGGCATACCTGTAGTCACAGCAAGTATGGAGGCTGAGTCAGGAGGATCACTGGAGTTAGAAGTTGGAGGCTGCAGTGAGCTATGATTGCACCATTGTGCTACACTCTGGGTGACAGAGTGAGACCCTGTCTCAAAAGGAAAAAATAAAAATAGAAAAGTGAGCTTTGAGGTATCTTCACTTTTCCTACCAACAATCCCCTTCTCTACAGCTCCCCTGTAGCAATGACAACCAACAATTTCACAAATGAAAACCAGCAGCTGGAGATGGCACAACAGTTTTGGAGCTCCCCTCCCAGAAAAAAATCCCCATTCCCAGAGAATTGTCATTATTTGACCTGTCTGGCTATTCTTTAAACTCCTTAAATCTTTACTCATGGGGTTTGCTTGTAGTTTTTTCAAACTCAGAGCTTCAGGAAAACATCCTTTTCCTTAGGGTGTTTAGAAGATAATTAGTGGCAAATGTTTAATGTTGCATCTGCCTGATGTGGGAATAATAGGAAAAACAAGAAGCTGAAAAAAGAATTTAAAGGGAAAAGTTGAGGAATGAGATGTCCAGAGGCTTAGAAGAGCTCCACCATACCTCTGAGAACCTAGAAGGCAATATGCATGCTCAACATATAGTGCCAAAACAACCCAATATCCACAGGCCAAAAGATAGAATTGGACCTAGGACAAGTATCAGGTAAAAATATTAATTCAGAGGGGATCACTGACCTAAATGTAGGAGCAAAATAAGGAGCTGTATAAAGAGCTAAAATTCTTAAATGAAAACATAGGAGTAAATCTTTGTGACTTGGATTAGGCAAAGGTTTCTTATATATGACACAAAATATACAAACGATAAAATAAAAAATAGACAAGTTGGGCTTCACCAAAATTAAAAATTTTTGTGCTTCAAAGGACACCATTAAAGTTGAAAGATAACACACAATGAGAAAAATATCTGCAAATTATGTAACTGATAAGGAACTTAAAAATGTCAGAAATGGGCAAAGAATTTAAATATACACTTCTCCAAAGAAATGCAAATGACTAATACAAAAATATGCTCCTCTCCCACATAACAGAAATATAAATCAAAACCATAGTGAGATACTTCAAACCCACTTAGATAGCAAAAATTGAAAAGATAGATAATAACAAGTATTGGTAAACATGTGGGGAACTCAGAACCTTTAGACATTGCAGGTGGGAATATGAACAGCACAGCCACTTTGGAAAATATTTCAGCAGTTCTTCAAAATGTTGAGAATGGAATTACTGTATGACCCAGAGATTCCACCACTGGGTATAAATTAGTATTATTCATCTCAGACTATGATAACACAACACCACAGACTGGGAGCAGGGGTAAGGAAGGGAAATTTGTTTCTCATACTTCTAGAGTTCAAGATCAAGGTGCAGCTGAGTTGGCTCCAGATGAGGGTTCTCCTGCTGGTTCATGGACAGCCATCTATTCACTACATGCTCACATGACCTTTTCTTTGTGAGCCCACAGGTTGGGAGCAGGGGGTGGGGATTTGGGGACAGATAAAGATCTTACTCCACTTATAAGACCACAAGTCCTATCAAATTAGGTTCCCACCTGGTCCATATCCCATGATCAATTATAAGCAGACTTTGGATTGAAAACTAGAGCTGCCAAAATCATGTAATGCCAAATACTGTTGCTCTTAAAAATCTCCAAGAGATAAAAAAAAAAAAAAAAAAATCTCCAAGAGATCTCAGAAGTGACCTACTATCTCCCCAGCTCCTTTTCAACAGGGATCAAATCATCCTTGATCTAAATGAGGAAAACTATTTTGTAGAACTGTATCTGCTTGGACAACATGTTTGCCACAGGTAGCAATTAGGTGTTTCTTCTTAATTGTCCTACATACTCAACTCTTAGCTGTTATTGAGGAGAAAACAAAGGTTTATGTGGCAGGTTGGTGTTTGGTTCACTTGACAAGCAATGGAATTAATAAGCCTCTCACTACTTTACCAGGAAAGCTAATCAATTCAATTTGTCACTGGCTTTCACTTTATTTATCCCATATTTCAGGCACACCCTCCTTCATAATCCTTTGAACTATAGGGATAAATTTTCTTCAGATTGATAGGTCCTGAGAAAAGCATCAAAGAACAAGATGATTTAATAATCCTTATAAAATAATTTTTTTTTTTGCTTCTGTGATTGTCACTGGCAAAATCTTGCTAATTTCCTAAACTTTTGAATGCTTAAGGACCGAACTGAAATCCATAGGTGTTAGGGACTAAATTGTGGCCCCCCCTCTTCCAAAATTCATATGTTGTAGCCCTTATGTGACTATATGTAGAGAGAGGACATTTAAGAAGGTCATGAAGTTTAAATGAGGTCATGATGAGAGAGGATATCTGGGAAAAGGCTTCTGGAGAAAACTCAAGGACACTCCTACAAAGTCCTCCCCATGGTGGTTGAGCTCTCAAGAATTGGTAAAAACTTAGCTTCCTGGAACCTTGAAACTAACTCTTGTTTCTGCTTCTGTAAATCCTGTCTATGCTTTGAAACCTTCAGTGAGGGACAGTATAACAATTCCTTTGTCTGCCTTTCTTCAAACCTGTAAAGGATCAGGGAGCAAGCAGGCTGGGTAGCTTGGCTATTTTGGACTCTAGTCTGCCCTGCTCCGCTGACTGAAATAAAGTTCTTCCTCTTGCAAACACAGGTGTTCCAGTGACTCTTCCTCTCCATCAGGCCTCATTTTCCTGCAACAGCGATGGTGGGGCCCTAATACAATAGGACTTATGTCCTTATGAGAAAAGGAACTGACACAAAAAAGCCCTCTTTCCCTCTGTGCACACACAGAGGAATTGCCATGTGAGAACAAAGCGAGGAGGCAACTGTTACAGGGGGCAGAGAGGCTCCACCAGAAACCAACCCTCGCAGCACCTGCATCTCAGACCTTTAGCCTCCAGAACTATTGCTTGAGCCACGTACTCTGCAGCATTCTGTTCTGGCAACCCTAGGTGACTAATGCAGTAGGTATGTGGATGTTATCGCCTGTAACTTAGACTCAGATTTATTTCTGAAGTGACTGGTAAGAGTGTAATCCCCGGCATTCCAACTGTCTTTCTTTTATTGTTGTTATTGAGACAGAGTCTCATTTTGTCGCCCTCAATAGAGTGTCGTGGCATTACGGCTCACAGCAACCTCCAACTCCTGAGCTTAGGCGATTCTCTTGCTTCAGCCTCCCGAGTAGCTGGGACTACAGGTGCCTGCCACAACACTCGGCTATTTTTTTGTTGCAGATTGGCTGGGGCCGGGTTTGGACCCGCCAGCCTTGGATTACAGGGCTGGTGCCCTACCCACTGAGCTACAGGCACTGCCTCCAACAGTCTTTTGACTTTTTGGCTTAGATATCCCTGCACTTAGTTAACAATAACTACAAAAAAAAAAACTATTAAATGAAACTTTGAGACACTTAGACATGTACCCTTGACCTTTTTTTACTTATTCATTTTGAAATAATTAGACTCTTAGAAAAGTTGCAAAAATAGTGCACAGAGTTCCCAGCTCTTCCTTACACAGCTTCCCATCACATTAACAGCATAATTCAACCACATTAGAAGTGTCAGATGCAAGGTATTGGCATACTAACTACACACCTTATTTGAGTTTTACCAGTTTTTTCATTAATGTCTTTTTTTTTTTTTTAACTAAGACATTTCTGGGGAAGAAACATTAATGTCTTTTTTGTATTTGGGGATCCTGTTAGGATCCCACATTGCATTTAGTTTCTATTTCTCTGTAGGCTTCCGTTGCAACCATTTCTTGAATCTTTCTCTGTTTATTTCTTGATACTTTTGAAGAGTGTTATTTAGGTTTGTCTGATATGTTCTCATGCCTGGGCTGAGTTCATGCATATCACATGCAACAGAATAGTGCTGTGTCCTTCTTCCTGCAGGGGTGTAAGGTGGCGATCCCTTTGACAGGTGATTTTTACCTTAATCATTTGGTTAAATTGGTGTCTCCCTGGTTTCTCCACTGTGAAGTTTTTATGCTTCTCTCTCTCTTTGTAAATTACTCAATATCTTGGGGGAGCTACCTTTAAATTATAAACTTCCTCAAACATTCACCCATTCATTTTTGCATCAGTCAGTTGATCTTGTGTGCAATGATTATTTTTAGAATGTTCATCTAATGGTGATTCTCTATTTTCATTTTTCCTTCTATACAATTGGAATTCTAGTATAAGGGAAAAGCTCTCCCTTCTTGATTTATACATTTAATCTTTTATTGATTTATAATAGTATGGACCCAAATTTATTTTGCTTTATGGGTTGTAATTTAATATGATTTATTTCCTGCTCACGTTATTCCAGCTTTGACCACTGAGAGCTCCTTCAAGTTATTTCTGTGTTCCTTTGACCAGCCCCATCTTCTTTTGAGCATTTCCTTTCTTCTGGTCACTACAAAATAGTTCAGACTTGTCTTGTATTTTCCTGACCAAGCCCTGGAATAGGTCATTTCTCCGAGGAGCCTGGCTGTTTTTATTGAAGAATGGTGCTCAGAAACCAAGGTCTCAGCACTACACGTACTCCCTGCTCCTAGGGAGCTACTGCTTCTACCTCTCCCACAGGGCACACAGTTAGGCATGTCCTATATGTAAACCAACCCACACATTAACAAGTTCAACCCACATTTCTGCATCAGTCTGTAAATATAGTAAAAACTATGAGTTTACACTAATATTTCTGATTTCAATTCTAATATGGTGGTCCCTCTCTATTCATGTGGGATTGGTTCCAGCACCCTCTGTGGATACCCAGACCCGTGGGTGCTCAAGTCCCTTACACAAAATTGCATCATACTTTTAAGTAACCTGTGCACATCTTTTCATATACTTTAAATTATCTCTAGATTACTTGTAATACCTAATATAATGTAAATACTATGGAGATGGTTGCTATACTATATTGTTTATTTGTATTGTTTTTATTGTTATTTTCGTTGTCTTTCAAATCTTTTCAACCTGTGGTTGGTTGAATCCACCAATGTGGAACCTGTGGATACCAAGGACCAACTGTACACACATAGTTTTGCAATTACTAAGAAATACCTCTGTAAGAAACACATTTCCTAACTAAATTATAGTAGCATATACATTTCTTTTTGTCTTTAGCTTGAGAGTATCTAATCAAGGTATTATTTAGAGAACTTGTGTGTGTTCGTCTTATCTTCCCACTCATGTAATTCATTTGTAATACAAATGGCCCATTTGTTGATGTTGTATCTTGTTTTGTGCTCCTCCTACATTCTTGTTGGTTCTAGTTGTTGAATTTGGGGAGTATATGAAAGGTTTCTGAACTGAAGGTTATATGAAGCATTATTATGGTTCTACTATCTAAAAGATAGTCAGAAACAATGTCACTTTTTCCTCACTCTTGCTGCACCACTCATTCTTCCTGCTTTTCCACTCCTTTACCACTTATTCCACATAGGTAACCATCTTTTCAGTTTCTAGTTTATCCTTCCTGTATTTATTTTGCTCACGTGAGCACATGCATGTGTGTTTTTGCATATTCCTTTCTGTAATACATGAGGGTAGCATACACAATTTATAATCTGGTTGTTCATAAGCTTAATTTTTTCAGTCAATACTGTGTCCTGGAAATCACTCCATGTCAGTTCATAGAAGTTGTCCTCATTTTTGTGTGTTGATGCATAATACTTCCTTGTGTAGATTTATTCCACCACTCTGTATTGTGTGAGAATTTAAGTTCTTTGAATATTTTGTAATTGAAGAGTTACCCTTATGAGAAAATTGCCCTTGTGAGAAGCCTCCACAACCACCCTTAGGGGGAGGCCCAGGTCTTTGTGCTCATATGTTACTGACCGACTCTCATGGAGCGCTCACTACCTCCCAGGCTTCTTTCTACGCCCACTCCATTTATTAGCTCAGTGATCCTCACCACAGCCTATGGGGTAGCTGCAGTCTCAGCCCCGTTTTACAGGTTGGGACCATGAGGCCCAGACAAGTTAAATGAGCCAGAGCACAGAGCTGCTGTGTGTCAGACCAGAATATAGACTCAGAGCTGGTGTGGAGCAGAGCCTGAGTGCTCTAAGCTACACATCCCACGGCCACCTACTTCCTCAGATGGGAAGAGGGAGTCAAGGCCATCAGACCAGAGGCAGAATCCACCCCAGACCCAGGTCTCAGGAGTCCCTGAAATTTAACACATCAAAGGCCACTGTCTCATTTCTCAGTCTCTGTAGGGATACTGAAGGGACTGGAGTGGACGAGACACGCCCCTCTGCCCTGACCTCTGTTAGAAACATTTTGAAGCCTTTGGAGCCCACATTCATGCCTTGGTCAGGACAACCAGGCAGGTCAGCACCCTGCCAAGCCTGCCAAACACTGTCCCATGTGAACATGTGAATGTCAGCACCCACTGTCCCCTGTGGGGGAGGCTCAGCTCCTCTACATCAGTTCCTGATTTCAGCCAGAAAATTACAGGCATACCAAAATCTCTTCTGACCAATTGGGATTTTCTTTTCTTTCTTTTTTTTTTTTCCTCTGTGCAACCCACTTCAGTGCCAGAAGCCTATGGACACAGAGGCCAGGCAATGGTTTAGGGCCACAGTTTGCTCTGGCATGGGGCACTATGAAATTAGGGTTTTCTTAGAAATTCATCAAAACAAATGAATAATTTGCACCAAGGAAGGAGTCTGCAGGGGGGTGGGGCCCTGCCCCAGCTCAACTTGAGGGACAGGTAGGCAGCAATGGTGATCCTGGCACTGAGGTGGACGTGGACGTGTTCTTTCTCACGTGCTGGAGCCCTAGGCCTCGGCTCTCCCCCTGATGCCCCTGCAGTAATTAAAGACTGGTGGCAGCCTCCCTGCACCTGGGGAGAACCACATGGGCACCGCAAACTTGTCCTTGGTGAACAAGGCCCGTTTCCATATATTATGCAGTTGTGTGGATACAGGGCAATAGACTGACCCTTTCCATTCCTTCCAGGCCAGAGCTCTGATCCACAGGGCTGCTAAGAACATCTGGGCACCCCCCCTCTGGGCACCCTTAGGAGTTTCTCTTGGGTGTGTCCTGAAAAGTGAGACTCCTAGGCCTTGGGGCACCCATAGTTATTGCCAAATACCTTTCTCAAAGTGGTTCCATCAATGGAAACCGCTACTAACAGTTGCTCTACATCCCTGCCTTTGTTTTCCATCAATATTTTAATTATAGTTTGAAAAGTTATTCATTTTGATTTTGATAAAATACACCTTTGAAGTATACAGTTCAGTGGTGAACATACATTCACATTGAGGTGCAACTGTCACCACCATTTATCTACACAACTCATTTTGTAAACTGAAACTGTCCTCAATAAACCTCAACTCCTCAATTCCCACCCGTCCCCCCTCACAACCACCTTTCTACTTCCTGTGTCTATGAAATTGACTCCTCTGGACACCTCATATAAGAGCAACTACACAATCTGTACCTTTGAGACTGGCTTAGCACAGTGTCCCCGAGGTACATCCATGTGTTAGCATGTGTCAGAATCTCCCTCCATTGTAAGGTTGAGTAACATTCCATGGTGTGTATGGACCACATTTGGTTTATCCGCTCATCATTGATGAACACTTGGGTTGCTTCCACCTTTCAGCAATTGTGAATAACGCTGCTGTGAACATGGGACATGGAATCCTATTTAACTTTTTGAGGAATCACCATACTGGGTGGTTCTGTGGTAAGGATTTCTGAGCTAATAAATGAAATGGGTGTGCCATTGTAAGGAGTATAAAGTGGGTTCTCATTGCAGCTTTCCTCTGCAGTACTCCGATGATGATTGCTGTGGAGCATCTTAGCATGAGCGTGTTGGACATTTGCATATCACCTTTGGAGAAATATTTCTGCAGGTCCTTTGGCTGTTATGTAATTTGGTTGTTTGTTTTATTGTTGTCAAAGTATAGGAGTTCTCTACAAATTCCAGATGTGAACCCCTGATGAGGTATATGAAGTGCAGGTATTTTCTCCCATTTCATAGGTTGCCTTTGATCTCTTGCACCCTTTGATACTCAGAGATTTTAGATTCTTTTTATTCTTTTTCATTTTCCGACACAGTCTCACATCGCCACCTTGGGTACAGTGCCATGGCATCCATAGCTCACAGAAGCCTCTAACACTTGGGCTCAAGTGATCCTCTTCCCTCCGTTCCCAAGTAGCTGAGATGACAGGCAACAGACACAATGCCCAGCTACTTTTAGAGACAGGGTCTTGGTCTCACTCAGGCTGGTCTTGAACTCCTGAACTCAAGCAATCCATCTACATCAGCCTCCCAGAGGGCCAGAATTAGAGGGATGAGCCTCTGCCCACAGTCCAGCTTTTAGATTGTGATTGGTCCTGTTTACCTACTTTAAATATGTAACTGTGCTTTTCATATTATAGGCAAAAAAATCAATGTCAAATCCATTGCCCTCAAGGTTTCCTCCTATGGTTTCTTCTGGGAATTTCAGAGTTTCAGCCCTTAACATTTAAGTCCTCAATTCACTATGAGTTAATTTTTGTGTGTGGTGTCACATCAGGGTCCATCTTCATTCTCCTGCATTTGCACATCCAGTCATCCCAGTACCATTTGCTGAAGAGACTGTCCTTTCCCCACTGGGTGCTCATGGCACCTTTGTAAAATCATTTAACTATCCAGGAGCAGGTTTACTTCTGGGCTCAGTGTTCTCTTCCATTGCTCTCTAAGTCTGCCCAAGCCGGTACAGGAGCTTGTAATGAGTTTTGAAAACAGGAAGTGTAAGACCTCCAAGTTCATACTTTTTCCAGATGTTTTATTTGGAGTCCTTGAGATTCCATATACCTGAAACTTTCCTAAGTTTGGTTTTGTTTCTACAGTACTTTTATGGAATCTTAAGTGTATTCTATATGAGATCGTGTCATTTGCAACCTGATCACTTTATACCTTCTTTTTCATTTTGAGTGTCTTTCATTTCTTTCTCTTACCTAATTGCTCTAACAGTTATTGGTGTCTCCAGACTACATGTGTCCAAAACATCCACTCATAATAGCCTTTTTTGATATGTTAGTATCTTAAATCAAGCACAAGACAAAAATAGTACTAGGCTTTATCACTGTCCATGGATTGGTCTTTACCAGATATCTTTATCTCTTCATCAAGCTTTGAGTTCCTGTCTAGTTTCTTTTCAACCAGGAGGACTCCTTCCATTGTAGGGCAGGGCTGCTGGTGCTCACCTTTTGGATAGCTGACAAATGTCTTAATTTCTTCCTCATTTTTGAAACACAGTTTCTTGGATGTTGGACTCTTGGTAGCAGACCTTTTTTCCTCCATGACTTTGAATATTTCAACCCATTGATATCTGGACTCCAAGGTTTTTGATGACAAATCTTATGTCAATCATGAGAAAAATGATGATGAGAGTCATCTTCCTAGCAGCTCACTACATGTTAACAAGGGATTTTATTTTGTATCACACACTTCAGCATATTTCTGTATAGTATCATGATGGCAGCTATTTGTACCATCCTTCCAATACTAATTCAAATTTATTTATTTTTTTTTTATAATTTTATTGAATCATAATTCTGTACATTGGTGCAATCATAGGGCACGATTCATATACATTCAGAAATGTTTTGATTGTACTGTTATAGTTAGCCTTCATGGCATTTTCTTGATCACTATATAAAGACATTGATACTCTACATTTAATAAGTTTCCCCAGTACCCTGCTTAGATGCCGTAGGTGTGATCCCACCAATTGCCCTCCCTCCACCCATACTCCCCCCTCCCCTCCCCTCCCTTTCCCCTTTCCCTGTATTCCTATGCTATAATTGGGTTTTAGCCTTCATATGAAAACTATAAATTAGGTTCATATTAGGGCTGAGTACATTGGATACTTTTTCTTCCATTCTTGAGATACTTTGCTAAGAAGAACATGTTCCAGCTCCATCCATGTAAACACAAAGGAGGTAAAGTCTCCATCTTTCTAAGGTGTCTTTGTTGTTTTTCCCTCCTAAATTTATTTTCTTTTTTTCCTCCTAAATTTCCTGCAATCCATTTTGTGGCGGGGAGTGATAATGCGAAGCAGGGAAGGCAACTGTGTTCGTCTTGGGGAAGAAGACACATATTAATGTGGGGTTAAGCATCTGAGTGTGAAATCAAGATCCGCAACAATACAGCATGAGATTTCAAAAGCAGGCATGAATGTCAGCGAGTAACTATGCGTCCTCTTGCATTTGCAATCACTCTTAAAGCTAATGAGCTTCCCAAAATTGTGTCAAGGTTTCAGATAAGCTTAGAAAAGGCATCTGTTGGAGAAGGTGGAAGTCTGTCCTGCAAAACTGAGTGTTGCTTTAGACAGACAGACAGATAGACACACCCACACACACAGAGCACAGCACACACACTATGTAGTACATGCTGCTTCCCTTGGTCCATGTGCAGACTCTAATCTCCTACTGCTTTAAGAGAGACAAATCTAAAACTGCCCCAGAGAACACTGATTGGCTTTACCATTTAAAACAGCTAAGTAGTATCAAGAATAAAGACAGTTAATATTCTGGGTAATAAATCTACGTTCTAAGTCACTGAGTGGAATTTGTCATTTGCTAATTTTCCAAGATCTCATTGGTTCAGAGATGAAAGGAACATGGCATTATTTGGTCAAGGTTTAAAAACTAGATAACTGGTAAATATGATTCAAAAACAGCATCTGAAAACACCTAAACACTCAGGTTCCTCCAGTCCTTCTTCCAACTCTTCTCAGATAAGTTAATACATAATCAAATAAATTATTTGGAGAATAGTGTGGTTAAACCCATTGTTGTGAATATGAATTTATCACATTTCTAAATTTAGCTGGCCAGGCACTTGTAAATCTACAAAGCTCATTTTTATGGAAAAATCAATGCATTCCCCCCCAGGATAATATATATTACTTGTGAAAATTAGTCTTTTAGTTATAATTTATGTCTAACAGGGATGGAGAAAAATGTATATGTACACTCAACAAATGAATTAAATTAGAGGGATGAAAAGAATCCTCCCCAATAAAAAAATCTAATTAGGTAGTTCTGGGATGACAGGTCTTCCTCAGCCTTCTCCTTTATTCCAACTGTTGGAATATTAGTGGTATGTCCTACCCAGACAAGCACACATTCTCTACATGGGATGGGTGTCGCCAATCACACTAGGTGAAATTATCCAAGATGATAAGATGGTTCCTGCACCCTAGAGGAACAAATTTGGCCTGTCGTGGTTTATTAGAAAAGATATCAGAGACTAGTATCAACAGAAGACAGCCACCGTCCCTCCTGATGCAGCTTAGTTGACAGAGGCTTGCATAGGAAATCGGGCATTTGGAGAATCACAGCTAACTTTTTATTCATATTGTTAGTTTTGTCCAACTATCTTGAGTGTCTCATCTGCAAAATGTTAAGAGGAGTTACTTATTCATTAAGCACTTTGCATAATCTTTATAAGAAGCACCATGGAAACCAAAAGCACTGTACCACTTTGGTCTTCTCCCGGGTTGAACTCAAGGAACAGATTTCCATCCGTAGTGAATAAAGAAAGACATGCACACAAGGAAGGTGGCTCTTATAAATGTTTTCTTAACAATGGAGTCTTGGGTTAGAATATATCAATTTCTGGCTTGGCGCCTGTAGCTAAATGGCTAGAGCGCCAGCCACATACGCCGGAGCTAATGGGTTTGAATCTAGCACAGGCCTGCTAAACAACAATAACAACAACAACAAAAATAGCTGGGTGTTGTGGCAGGTGCCTGTATTCCTAGCTACTTGGGAGGTTGAAGCAAGAGACTTGATTAAGCCCAAGAGTTTGAGGATGCTGTGAGCTGTGACATCATAGCACTCTACCGAGAATGATATAATGAGATTCTGTCTCAAAAAAAAAAAAAAAAATAGAATATATCAATTTCTGACCCTTACATCAGAATTGGAGATTTGTAAGCTGTCAGTCTTAGAAATAATCACGAGGTCATTCCCAGATCACCAAGGCACATGCAATCACTCTGATTGCTTAGAGACTGCCTCTAGATATTGTTCTAGAGATAGGGTTTATTTCTGGAGTTTTTGCTTTGTTCATGTTCTTGAACTCTGGGCCCCAAGTCTTACCCTTAAATCACACATGATCTCATCTAAATAGGTACAAGGAGGTGCAACAGGAAGAAAATCCACCAGTAGAGCATACTAGTGACATTTGGGACTACGGGCCCAATTCCCAGAAATCTGAATTAAAATGAGACTGAAAATGAGGGAAAAAATTGTTGATATTTCTAATCATCCTAATAAAGTTATCTAGCATCTGCTGGATCATTTTTTATACCAAGAGCCGTGCTCTATTCTATATGGAATAGTCTACACGAGGCTGGATAACACATGTCACCCTAGGCACCTGAATTAATAGTTTGGTTATGTACTCGGTTAAGTCTTTACTATAGATCAGCATAAGTGTGCTAGACAGACAATTCTTTAGAGCTAACATTTTAAAAAGGTGCCAAAGACCCTTTGAGATCTGTGTGAATTATCCATATTCAGGGAAAAAAAGTCAAACACGCAGTGTTTTTTTTTTCTTAGTTGCACTGCATAAGTAAAATTGCAGCGAAGTTGGCAAGAAAAAATACTTCCACGGTTTTTCTAAAGCTGCAATTAATGATAATGAAGCTATACCTTATATGGCAAGAAATACAGTACAAATTGGATAAGTAAGAAAAATGATCAGCCATTGTGTGCCTCCGATATAGTACATCAAGGTATCGCCACGGTGAGGCTATCTTTATTTTAAACCATTAAACAAAACAATATAAATCTGCAGGCAGGTGTTTCTTGTTGCAGAAGTATTGAAAGTTGTAATGCAAACAATCTAATTTTAGCATCTATGTGGAGTGTGAAGTAAATTTACTGATCACTGATGCATTGAGCATAGGAAGAAACAATCAGCGGGGGCTTTCAGCGAGATTATCCTATTAAAGCAGGAAGACTTCACGCGGTTGTTAAGGAAGTAGTCAGAAGCAGGTGATGGAAGTGGGGGTCTGACGACTCATCAGAGGACCCAGTGTACATGTTAAGTTGTTGTTTTCTGCTCAGCTAAGCAGCAGAGAATTGATATGTTAGCAATGAAGTGCAATGACAATTAAATTGTAACTGACCTACATGTTACCGTCATTATGCGTTCTCTTTTTTACTGCTTTCCCTCTTATTTAATCACACAGTATGGGGTTTTTATTAGGCTGTAATGTTAAAATCTTCATCCATTTAGCCATAAACGTGTGACTGGATATCTATCAGACTTCCTTGCACTATACAAACAAAGCCATTTTGCTGAATCACTGTTGACTTGTTTGTGGCCTAATTTAATGAGTGTAATAACTAACATTACTATCCAGTTAACATTTAGGAGCCCAGAAAAGACCTGCTAGCACGCAGTAAGCTACTGTATACATTCTCTATTCATATCGCTTCCCTTTGCAGTAAATTTTATATAATAATATGCACCGCTCACAACACAAGCTCAGCTTCCATCAGTGGAGGGGACACTCTGGGAAGTTCACTGGGCTCAAGCTGAAATGCTTCTCACACACATGAGCCAACTCATAGGATTTTCCTTTTCTGGATCCCATAGCTGCTATTTCTTAGCCCCTTAAAAATAATAAACATGAGTTATATAATCTACAGACAAAGATAGCTTAATCTTCCCTCATATTTTTCTTACTGATATTTTAAGCTTCTTCCCACCTCCAAACTCAGGGATGAAAAATAGTTACTTAAGAAGTGGGGAAGAACAGAAAAAGCATTGTAAATTAAACAAAATAAAGTTCCAGGGTAAAATATAAAAGCGAGAAGTCAACAAATAAACTGGGTCATCCTTATTTATATTTATATGATTACGCTGTCCATGGTCTTGAATTATGTACCATTTTATATTTCCCTATAATAAAGCCAGCCCATTCTCCCATTCAACATACACACACACACACACCTATGTGTGGTCTTGCTAAATGTTTCTTTAACACAAACATATTGTAATTTATTTGTATTTCATTGGATTACTTTGGAAAAATTTTAAAACATTTTTGTCACCTCACTCTGCCTTAGTCATTTAACTAGCCCTTGACAATTCAGTGGATCACCAAAAGAGGTCTCATTGTTTCCATACTAATATTTCATTTCTTTGAGTTTTGTTATAACTTTCCAGAGGTGTCTAGCTCTTTAGTGTGACTTTTGAATTTTTTTCTTGAAATACTTTTTTGGCTTCTTTGTGTAGGTTTTCAATTTTCTCTTCAGTACTGTTCATCTTATTTGACATTCACATTCTGAATTCCATTTATGATACTGTGACAATTTGTTTTTGGTTAGGGTCCATTGCTGTAGATGTATTGTGATTTTTTAAAGGGTGTCATATAACAGGGAGTCCCAAAAGTCACCCCTAATGACAACATACATAAGGAAAATGGGAAATTATAGCTAATGTGCCTTTATTTATAAAATGTCCATTGAAAAATTTTACAAAGAGGTGGCCAAAAAAACAGAATATTTTGTAAATATTTTGTAAAATTTCATAATTAACGTTTTATAAATAAAGATGCATTTAAATACAATTTTCCATTTCCCCTGTACATGGTAACTTAGAAGTGGCTTTTTGGACACCCTGTGTTATGCATGGATAACACAATTAAAGCTCTTTACTTTCTCAAAATAACCACTATTTATAAAGAAAAATGTAGGGTACTTTTCCTTCCCTTTTCAGAGCAATATCACTGTGTTATTTGAGTTAGGATTTAAGTATTTAATTATTATCCTTAATGCAATACTTTAGGTTGACACTATAACCTTAGAAAGTCTCTAGTAATAGAAGAAAATCATAGATGGGAGAGATACTTTGAAATTTCATTTCTTTTCATGAAATAGATAAAGGCAACCTTCAGGTCTTTTATTCCAGGGGAGAAATGCATTGCTCTGAACAATCGGGAAATTATTTTGGTTTTCATAAATAATGGGCCATAAAATTTTGAATATGCTAATTAGGGACTCTAGGTCTAGAGTTGTATTTTCACTATCAAGAAAAAGCAAGCAAGCATTGACAAGTTTATGTAAAATAAATAAATTATCAAGTCCGGGTAATTAGGGGAGAATAGCAACAATGATATAATTTCCTTTCTTCAATATTAAGCTGCTACTAAATTCCCAGAACTATTCTAGGCACAGTGGGAAAAGCCCTTAATATAAAAGATCAAAATCCTTTCCCTCATGGAGCATATGTTCTGATGGGGTGAGGAGGGAAACAAAACAATTAAATGGTAGATTAAAAGGCCAGAGATAGAAAAGAGAGGAAAAATAAAGTAGGAAAGGAGAAGGAGTTCTGTGGGGAAGATAGGAGTTTAAACATTGAGTGGTTTTGGTGGAATACATTGAGGGGGTGCATGTTAGCAAACCCTCAAATGAGATAATTTAGATGCTTATATTAAACTATAATCTAAATATATATTAAATGCAATATTAATGTGTAGCTTTGCGCATACAACACATGTCATCTTAATATAAAAAGTAGATGTTGAATGGATTTCCACCAAAGAAAGTTTCAAAGAAAGGCAAACAAATAAATATGGTAAAGAGATGATGTAGAGTCAGGTGTCTACTGGGGAGATGGGTCCTTAAATTCCTCTTTAAGACATCCCCATTTTGAATCCATAATTCACAATCTATTATTCACCCCTGGAGTAAACCTGTCACTGGTGGGATATGAAGTCCCAAGCCAAGTTGGGTGAGCATGTACCTGTATTATCCTGACTCTCTCTCTATGTAACACACCAGTAATTACCACCAGTTTTTAGCTCTCACTCCTAGCCAGTCACCACCCATTTAAACACTCTTGAGAAGTAAGTATTGGTATGCTCAATTCACAGCTGAGTCAAGTGGAACTCTGAGAAAGTAACCATCATGGCAAAGTTCAGTAAAATACCAAATAGGACAATGACTCCTTTGATCTTGTACCACAGTTCTTTTCTATGATTATTAGGACAAAGTAAAAGACAAAACTAAACAGAATAATCTGCAGTGTCAAGGAAGACTAGAAAATGCATGGGAGGGTTGACAATTTTTGAGGTGGGTTGAAAATATCATTGGAAATTCAATGCTAGCATTGTAGAAATTATGCAAACAATGGTTGCAGTGGGGCTCCTTTATATAAAATATGAAGACTAGATCAAACTTCTATTGGGACTGATGCTTCTCTTATGAGGATAGCATCTGCTAACCTATATGGCACTTTTGTATGAGTTAGATATAGCTTAGTACTGGGACAGGTGAGTGAACTGCACTTAAGGGTTTCATCTTCACTAGGTATTGTTGATCATACACGACTCAAACCAGCAATTATTTGCAGCTCTACTTTCTAAATTCAAATGGAGGCAACCTAGCTAGTGAAAGAAGACAGAGAATGTCTGTCTGCTTTTGAATTGGTCATTTTCTTTGTACTCTTGTGTGACTCTGTCTTGCAACATAATCTTTCTTGATGGACATTTTAATAAATGGATAGTGGTAATAGTAACATTAGTAATTTTAATAAAAATCTGTAAGAAGAAAGCAATTTATTTTGGCAATACAAGGACAATCTTAGACGAGTAGTTCAGAGATTGCTTAATACTTTTGTCCACTTCCTTTCTATTAATTTCCTTTCCAATCTCTACAACTGAACTACTTCAAAGATGATATCTTGGGATTGTAATACAAACGTGGATTTTTGAGCCATAGGGAAGGGAGTTTGAAGCTCAGGTCTGCCATTTGCAAACTGTATAATTGTGGCTAAATTCCTTCATTTCTCTATCTGAAAATCATTTTCTTTATTGATTACATGAAGCAGGATGATAGCTCCACTTTTCAAGCTTTTTGAGAAAATTAAATGTATACCTGAATTTATTTCTGCCATTATTTTGCCACGCACATTCTGTCTATAGGACAAGAGCCATGTTCCTTGGTCCAAGGTCCTCCAGGATGCTAGAGAAGCTTTATCTTTACAACACTATTGCCTGCCAGTCATCATTGTCTCCTTACCCCTCATAGCCTCACACCCCTTTCTGTGCTACCTTTTATGCTCAAGTAGTACCCAGATGATCTTAGGTCTGTCATACATGCCATACTATGTCATGGTTCTATGCTCTTCCACATGCTCCTGCCTCTGCTTGGACCAGTCACCTTTCTCACAGTCTCTTCAGATCATTCCCACTCATCCATAAAGCTTGACTTGGTTTTACAAAGATTAAATGAAGGAATACATGTTAAGCATTCACTAAAGTGGTACACAGTAAGCACTCAGGAAATTTTAGCTCCCTCTTTCTGACACAAACCCCTTTCATAAAATTAAGTATGCTTCCAACTCCGTGTGATTATCTCACATGCTACATCTGCCCCCACTTTACTGGAGAGAGGCCACATGGATGGCAGAGAGAAGAAAGAATTGCCTTGGGAGTCATTCTGCACCCACTCCAATCCCAGCTCTCCACTTTGCTAACTCTGAACTTTGATCAGGTCATGTAAGCCTCACAGTCTTTATCTCTTCATCAGGATAACATTGTTTGCTTTTCTAGATGATTATAAGAGCTAGAATTAAAGACCTCATGCGACATGGTCAATAAAAATCAGCTTTTCCTGTATACAATTCAAAGCAGCCGCTCTTACTCTTACTATATATCTACTGTGGTGAGGCACTCTTCCACATCACTCTCAGTGAGATCCAGAAAATTCAACCCTAAAAATACAGGTTGAATTGTTGCTTAGTTGATTTTTGGTCAAACATGGGTTTAAAATCAGAAATGAACCTTGATATTCAGTTGTGTTTCACCTCAATTTGCTTTGCTGCTGAGTGCATTGCTGTGAGTTCTGCTGTGTTATTATTACTATTATTTTCATCATTATTATGTAGTGTCTTTCATATCTACCTTATTTACTAGTCTCTTGGTTCTTTAAATATAAAATGATATTTTTATTAGCCTGGTCTAGAATAGGGATTAAAAACTGAACTTCTTGTGTTCAAATCCCAGCTATATCTGTGTCCCTGGCCACATTACTTTAACTAGCTATGTCTTGATTTTGTCATTTTCAGATGCAGGTGATGATAATACTGCTTTTGTTATAGAAATTGTGAGGATTAAATGGGCTGATGCATGTAACAGAATCTGGCACCTAACAAGTGCTCACTAAAAGTTGCCATTACCATCATCATCCTCTCAGTATCACTGCCATGACAATTACTGTTATTGACCTCAGAACCTGTCAAGGAGCCCGTTTACAGATTAGGCACTCAATAAAACTTAGCCTAAAATTTTATCAAATCTTAAAATTTGGAAGTTGTAGTTTAGGTTATCTTCCCAATTATAGGCTCACTCCTTTACATGCATCTCCAGATGGTGGAGTGTGAAAAGATCACTCTCTAATTGGCCTGAATTCCCCCAAGTCAGTCATTTTCTCAGCACCATACTGAGGGCCTGAGGCCCTCTCACCCAGCTACCTCTCCTTCCTCCACCTCCTTCCACCAGAACCAGCCAGCCTCGGGGCAGTTGGCTTCTGTCTGTCTCATCCACCAGTCCTTGCCAAGGATGCTAGCCAGTCCTTCATTGGAGCCAGGCAGAGCTGGCAAAGCCAGCTGTTGCCCGCCTTGTGTTGCCTGGACTTGTGGATGCCAATCTTCCTCCTCCCTGGCTGAGGATAAATCTTTGGCATCTTTGCTCTTTTCTGCAAACCTCAGGCATGGGGTCCTAACACTGGGGATTGTCCTTGTGGGAAAGGCAGAGTTACAAAAGTCATAATCCTATCATTCATTTACCTACACTCACTTGTTTGTTTTATTGAAAGGAGACTAACGCGAATGAGACAAGGCATGCTATGCTCTCCAGAACGCAGAGAAAATAAACACATGTAAGCAATGAAAGAGAAGGGGGAAACCCAAAATATCTAAACAAGCATCTTCTAGATCTAGGTGCCTGACTCCAAGTCGTCTAACTCTGGCTACTTCTTCTAGGAAGTTTCCATTTGTAGTTATGCTGAGCCACAGGCTGATTGATCTCTCTGTAGAGGGGAAGTGGAAAAACAGAACTTAAGTGTTTTCAGCATTCAGCTCTCCTAACTGCAATAGCCACGGCAGGCTTATCTGGCGGGAGCTAGCAGGAAGCCTATAACCGCTTCATCCTAACTCTCCAAATGCTGGCAACAATTAAATGAATTCTTAAGAAGAGAATCAAAAAAGCAGGAGGCAAAATGAATGGCTTATCCAAGTGCTGAGGAAGGAGAGGCTGTGTATTCAAGATGGAAAGAATATAAATACACACACACACATGCATATTATGTTACATATCTATAAAAATGTGAAATGTTATTTATTTTGAGAATACCCAGTCATTTCCATCTGTAGTAAGAATCCATAATAACATTCTCTGTTTATATAACTCTTTTCACCTCAAGAGATCCCGAATGCATCTCAGACAGCTCTATATACAAACAGAGGCCAGGAGCGCCGCCATCCCCGAAGCTAGTGGTGGGAGCCGGGCAGGAGACGCGTGTGCGGCTGCCTTCATCTCGGAGACGGCTGAGAGAGGAGGGCTGGGCCGGTCAAGGACGGCAGGACAGCCCCCACGTTCTCCAAACAGTGTCAGAAGGGCCTTCAGCGTCTGGGTGACACCTCGACTTCTGATAGCTAATTAAGAAAAAAAGCTGGGGAGAACTCCATGTATTTACTTTGGAGGGACGAAGGATGGTGCGGGGCAGGGCAAGGTTAGTGAAGTGGTGACTCCAGGGAGAGTGAACAAATCTGAGGCATAGATCACAAAATCTTCCCCTCCAGCTTATGTATTCTTATTCCGCTGAATCTGCTGATGATGGGAGGACATACAAAAAGGTAATAGATGTTGATTGGTCTCTACCCACATTTTCTTCCACAGTCTGCCTTCCCAGAGAGGATTGACTGGACCTCAAATACTGTCATTTTTTGTTTGTTTGTTTTTTCTTCACCAATTCAGTCCACAAGAAATGGGCTTGCCTCCACATAATTCTCATTAAAGAGAGAGAGGACAGAGAGAGAGAAGATGGCAGCCATGATTCACAGGAGTTAAAGCGTCACAGGAGAGTGTATTTCTACACAGCCCTAACACGGGAACCTCGGTGTATTTCTGGGTGTCTAGAACTGGAAAATGGCTAGTCCTCGCCCAAAGAGAATACCACTGACTAAATGCCCAGCTGTGAGGATTCCACTCAGGATCCTTAAATCATGATTGTCTGATTAGCAAATGGCAAACTCGTGTTCCTGGAGACACAAATGAGAGACGATGTGAAGGGACACACCATACGATGGAGAAAAGAGAGTGTGGCAGAGAGGTGGTCTGCCAACAGCTCCTGGGAGCCATGCTTTTCCCTGGCATCCCCAGGGCATTAAGAGCCTCCCATTGAGCACCCCCACCACACACCCAGTTTCTGAGCATCGACAGAAACTCTGAGCTGGCCATCTCAGACTACAGCTTTTCTAGGTTCTCTAATCTCGGAAATGTCCCAAATAAACTCAGCAATCAGTAAGTGGAGGGGCATGGGGATGCCAAATTCCTTAGGAACTCCAATTTGAAGCTGGGAACAAGGTGAAGAATGCTTGGCACTGAAGCCTCACTGTGATTCTTGGAAGTTGTGCCCTGGAAAGGGCTGCAGAGAGAGAGATGGCAGGGGCAGAAGGCCAACTGGGGCCATCCAAAACATTTGTGGGAAAATCTTTCCTTCCTACAAATATGCCTCTACTTGCCATACAGACTGGAAGAATTATTATTATTATTTTTTAAAAAGTTTAGTGTAGTCTCCACTTTAAGAGAATGCACCTGTGTTGAATTGGACTGTTAGGTGACCTCAATGAGGTAAGAAGAGTAAAAGTTATATGAACTAGAAAAGTGAGGCTTAGAAAGGCAAGTGACCGAGTTACCTGCAAAGCTGGAACTAGAACCTTCTTACTGAAGAATGTCAAGTTCTTTCTAGCTTAAAGTTATAATCAGCAGGTGGGAGATCAAAATAGTCTTCCCAGTGAAACACCTGCAATGAGCCAGTGCATTGACCATTGGAGCCTCCAGCCTTCATCTCTCTGTGCACTCCAACAGGGACCAGATAGAGGGGGGACTATGACTCTTATCAAGCCAAGTGCAGGGATTCCCTTTCCTCTCTGTAGTTCTAATTTAGTTCCTCCATGCTACTCTTTATACCATCCAAAGGCACACTAGGACAGAAACAGAGAAGAAGGTGCTAAGATAGACAAATAGATGGTTTGATGGATAAAATTTTATTTTAAAAAGCAGTATATTAGATAATAGTTCAATTCTTAGGATTTATTATGAATGTTTTAAAATCCTTGTAAATAACCCAGATGGAAAAGATAGTCTTTTCCTTGCAGGGAAGGTTCATATTATCAAAGCCTGTAACAGTAGCAGGGTAGTAGAACCATAAGTAGAACCTTCCTCAATTTTGGAAGCATTGTTCAGAAACAATAAAGGGTATACTCATTTGCATACCAGTCGGTAAACTTTGGAAATCCCTCCAACAAGTATGTCTAGGCATATAGACCAAGGCCAAATATACTAGAGAATTCAAGGACAAATTAGGGACTTTGAAGCATTTCAGGAATTCAGTGGGGAACTGTGATGTTTGAAGAATATCCCCATTTTTTCCTGTCCATGGATAGCAACCGTGCTTTCCTTAACACATTTCTCAGTGCCCCTGTTACAGACAACTCAGGGCTAGATAAAAGAGCAAACAGGCCCAATATGACATATTCTCAAATAAGGAATGGGTCACAGTGTTCTTCTTCTGGCCTTGAAGCAGATTTTACTTCCTATTCTGGAGTATTCTGAAGCTGCTGGCAGAACTGACCATAGGAATAGTCATCTTAAAGGAGATGTTCTTACAATTAAGTGGGAAGGGAATTTGTTGCATATTTAGAAAATATATAATGCATGCATCAAACGGAAGTTTTTCCAGGGAGCATAAAATAAAGAAAAAGGAATGATCTTCAAATGCTACAACTATCAAGTGGAAGTCAATATTGAACAGGTTTTCCATACTAACACAGAACCTTGAAATTCCAGGGACTAAAAGCAGCAAACTTTTTTTCCCCCTTACTAACTCTACTCACCCATTTCTGATCTGAGATGGTGGTAGAGGTTGGGAGGCTTTCCTGGCTCAGGGTCATGGGCTGAACGAGCCTTCATTACCTGTAGAATCCCTGTTCATGGACAGGGAGAAGAGAGGTTAATTGTTCATTTCTTTCTGATCCTTACAGTGTTTTGTTTGAAAGCAACCTAGCCCTTCTGTGACCATTTCATGGGCTAACACAAATCATTCTGCCATGGTTATCTTTAAGGGTTTGGAGAAAGGGAAATTCCCCAAGTGAATTACTCCGTGAAGTAAAAAAGATATATATTAATGGATTAACTTAAGAACTACCAGCAGGGTATTTCTTCATTTGACTGCAGAAGACTGAGCCAACACCATGGTGCGTAAGGTGCAGGGAGCAGGTATCAAGTTTAAAAAAGGAAGAGCTCCCACATAACAGAGAATGTTGGCTAAAAAAGCAGCAAACCCCTTTTTCATTGGCTGCATTTTAAGAGAAATAAAAAGATTTTCCCTAAGAAATGCTACAGCAATCCCAAAGATCTACAGAAGCCAGGTATGTAGCATAATGTGTGAATCATCTAGGAAAAATATGTGTTAAACATATAGAAACAATCTATGGTTCCATAAAGACATTTTCTCTCTCCAGTGTTTCTTCATAAATGAAGCCTTCCCAATTGACTCTAGAAAGAGAGATAAGAATAAAAGGACATTCACTTACTACACAACAAAAACTATGAGAGGAATGACAAATGGTGGCTGACATGCAGGCTTATCCTAAGAGCAGAGGGGACAGAGGAAAATTGGAGACTGAATGCCCCTTGGGAAAAGGACTACAGCTCCAGCTGACTGCTGCCATGTGGAGAGGCAAGCCTAGGCTGGACAGGTTTTCCAATTTTACTTTATAAGAAAATTCGGAGTCCTTAATGTGTACACACCATCTTTCATTTTGAAATATTTTCTAAAGACACTCTGTGTGCCAAATAAAATATGATGGTTGGATCTGGCCAATGGCCTATTAGTTCATGGCTTCTGCTGGAATGACCAATTCTGTTGTAAGTATGGGTATGGGGAAACAGGGAATTATACAGTCTCTAAGATCTCTTAGAAGCCCCATAAATAGCAAACCCACTCCTGACTTCCAGACCTCCTAAAACAACAAGACAGGCCAGGCATGGTGGCTCACACCTGCAGTCCCTGCTACGTGGGAGGTGACAGCAGAAGGGACCCTTGAGCCCGGGAGTTCAGTGAGCTATGATCACACCATGGCACTCTAGCCTGGGGAACAGACCAAGATTCTGTCTCAGAAATACATAAACAAAAGAATAAATAAGACAAAGGAATGAAAAGATGGAGGTCAAATTACAACCTTGCTGAGGAAAGCAAGGTTAGGGAAAATGGGCAACTGAGCTTCCCAAAATTAGAGACTGTCATTTCCAAGATTGCTGGAGTGGGTAAGGCCTTGCATCCCCCACTTCTGTATTTCCCACATCCACCCAGAGGATGTATGTGCCCTGTGGTCAGGGGTCCACTGGAGGAAGGCAGAAGAAGGGGCATAGCCACCCAGGTTCAGTTTCTCCTTCAAGATTCTCCCCTCCCCTTCAGATAACTCATTCCTCCTCTAACAGTGAATGAATGAAGGGACTGGTAGAGCCCAGGTGTGTTTCAGACATACACTAGTGATAGGGAAGACAAGGTCCCCTTCACAGTTATTTCCAGCCAAGGCCAGCTCTAGCACACAGTGAATCTTTGTGCAAGTTACAAAAAGGCACTCCACCCTGGCAGATAAACTGCAGAAAGGCCCTCTCCCCCGGCCGCTGCAGCCCCAGGCTGGGGCAAAGCTTGGCAAGCAGCACCAGGGCTAGGTTCCAGCCCACACTTGCCTACTCGGCCTGGTGCCTAAGTATAAAAACCCACAACTGCCCATAGCAGCCTGCTCCAGACTCTAATAATCCTATCGATTTGATTCCAGATTCTTTAGTTTCCAAAGTAACCGCTTTGCGAATAGCACCCACGCACTGTCCACCTCAAACAGTTGGAACTAATATTGGTCAAGGCTGTGTCAGATTTGTGAACGGGGTGGAGTGGAGGAACGGATGACTGCGTGGCAAGGTCCGTGGCTGTTTTATTATTATTGTTCTCTCGACTCACAATCACTAAGTTGGTACAAATTTTCAAAATGAACAGCCATTTTTTTTTTAGCGTGTCAGAATTTAGTGAGGCTATAATCATTTTTTCACAATGTTTTTTAGTAAAGAATATATTAAGGGAGACATTGTTTTAAAGTTTCTGTGTGCAACTGAGGCTTGTCCCAAATTCTTTGTATTCAAATGTCAGACTGTAATTGTTGGTTAGCAGCAAGGTTACCAGATGGGTTATAAAATGCAATTCAAAGGAATATCAAAAGGACTTAAGGAAAATACAATTAACAGCTGGGGTAGTTGAGACAGGCTGCAGTTTCATTGTAAAAGAAAAATTAGTACGATCTTCATTAGAGTTGGGCACATTTCTGTGTTTGTAATATCACATCTTCATTTCTTGAGTTCACCTCGACAAGGAAGAAAGACATAGGGCTCTAATTAAACAAAACGAAACAAAACAAAAAGGAGTGGAAAATTCTACTTATCAGAGGTGAGAGACATGCCCAGGAAGGTGAAAACCACGTGAAAAACAAGGAATATTTAGTTCAAGCTGGTCCCTCTGTAACATTTCATAACCAGAGAACGGCAATCAGCACTGTCTCCAGAGAAACCCACACAGGATGCTTCTACATTCTTTCACATTTCTACAGCCAGGTGCTTTAGAAAAAAGGAAATAAATGTTCAGTGCGATTCCATTGGAAGTCAGCGCTTTCCTCTACCACGTTGCCAACAAACAGGATTCCACCTTTGTGCCAATCTATTTCCAGGTCACTGATCGGTGTTTTAAGAAAGCAGACATGCTGTCTGGTTAATGCGCACAGGTCACTCTTTAAAAACTGAGATCTGCCCACTCACTCACTTATTCATTCATTCATTCAACTAAAACTTAACAAGCATCTCTGGACAGGCATACAGATAACTACTTCCTCAGCTGAACCTTTCCTTCCTCCGTGAGTACAGTATGCAACCTCCAGTATGCAACCAAAGTCGCTCTTGTGTATAGTTTAAAATCTTCACATATTTTCTCAGTCAGATGAGCAAGTGACACGTGCACCCTTTAATAACTGTGTGAGGGAAAAACAAGCAAATGAGCAAACAAATTCACTCCTTTGCACATGGAATTCCCTGCGGATAAGTAAAAATGATAACGTCGATTTATTATTATCACTTCCCCCTTAAATGGCTGAGAAATATCCTGAATACAGGAAGGGGTTCTTTGGAGGGAGCTGGAGCAAATACTTCCCTGTTCACAGCTCTAGTTATGTTAATCTCGGGCAGAAGACAGTGGCTGAGCCCTCTGGGGTACAGTACATGGTTTTCTCCATTTATCTCTCTAACTCTGTCTACGTGGAGACCCGTAGGGTGAAAAGCGGCCCCCCAGATAAACATCCCTAACGTAAGCTGCCCGGGATGATGAGCTTGCTTTCTCTTCCTCTCCCTTCCCTCACACAGATAACAAACAGAGGGGGGAAGCGTGGCGCATGGGGAAGTGGAGTTAGAATGTACTGCATGTTACTAATCCTAACATAACATTGGCAGCTTGCACCATCCCCCTGCCAAACCCAAATTAACACACTGCCTTACTGGAAGGCAAAGGCTGCAGCTATATTTATAGCTCAATTAACAAGTTTCATAACTAAACCTCCAGAAGTCCTAGGCGAACCTGACAAATGCTATGCATCTTAACACCACAGTGACCCTCCCAGAATGCCACCGTCTTCTAACGGGGAACAACTCCTGCTATCACCTCGTGAGAACAATGATGATTGGCACTGGCCCATCTGATAAAGGGAGGCTGGCTGGGCGACTCAGCGCTTGTCAGGGGTACGTCTCGTAACAACTCTCAACCAACACACATACGGTCGGTCGGTGCGAGCAGGCGGCTAATTCTTCCTCCTGCTGCAGACTAGGGAAATGTCTGCTCCTCGGAGCCAATGGCTGCGGAGAACCACTGCCATCTTATGACTCAGGAGCCGCGGTCCTTCTGGGAACAGGATAACAGAAACGCAGAGTGCGTCACTTGGAGGGCATTCTAGCTTCGAAAGAGGCAGAAAATCTCATCATAATACCTTCTGAGTTTGTTATTTTTGCTAGAGGGAGAAAGATCCTTCAGAGGAGGATTAGTGCATAGGCGGCCGTGTTTAGGGTGCAGTAAAGTATTTTTAATAGGATACTTGAATGGGAGCAAACGACCTTCAGAGTGCAGGTGGGCTCTCCGTTTATGCAGGCGTCACATCGTTGTTCACAAGTCCAGGGCACTGCGATGATGTGCTTGCAAGTCTGGCTCCTGCCTGGGATTGGGAACTCTTGGAGCCCAGGGAGGAAGGCGGCATTGCACAGTGCTTAGCTCAGAAATACTTAGTGAGGTTTGTGAATGAGGAAATGAATGAATGTGTGAATCAATGAATTAACAGATAAGCAATACTGTTCTCCCACACACTATTAGAAACCTCTTGTTATAATACTCAGCCTGGGGTTAGTGTATTATACCATCCTCACATCTTATCAACCAAAGTCCTTCTTCAGCTACCTCTGTCACACCTCTCTTCCTCAGTAATAGCCGGTTATTTAGATCACAGAAGTTTAGAAAAACACATTTTTCTGGTCTGGGCCCTTAATCCATTTTTACTGTTTGACACCCTTGATTACTTAATGGGGAAAAAGGAGAAGACCAAGTATTAATAATATATTCAGCGACACCCCTTTGTGTAAGTTACTAATTCCTAAACTTTAGTTTCCTTTCCTATTTGTAAGGAGGGTAATCGGGGATGACCTCTAAGTGTCCTTTTGACTTAAAAATAGCACCATTTTCTTTTTCTTCTATCTACTCACATGCATGCTAATTGATGGCAGATTTCTCTGTTCTCCTATTCCTTACAAAGGATGATGGGAAAAGTTATTTTTGATATACTAAAACTTCTGAACCTGATATGAGAGAGTAACATTCTTTTTGCCTCCTTTGAGCTCTCATGGCTAAGCCTTCATTTCCCAAGCACACCTATTCTTTCCAATACATGTAGATGACTTTCTCAAGGCAAGTCTATAGCTACTAAGAAAATGCCATGAAGGCACAAGCCCATGATAAAGGGGAAAGGATGAAGGGAGGGTGTATCCTCAGGGCAGACAGCGCAAGACCACTAAGGAGATTCTACTAAGGCTCAAGAATGCATCCTCTCTTCCTATTTCTCAAAGAACCTTTGCAACAAGGACCATAAAGAGGCGTCCACTGGCCAACATGTGTATAGAAAGGGAATGCGTAGCTTCTGTTACAGATTTTTCAATGTGAGTTTAAATATTGATATATGCCTTTAGCTGAGTTTGGGACTGCCCAGTCTCTCATTAGGCATTGGGCACTCACCACTCCCTGTAACTTATAACCAGCCTTTTCACACATTGATAGTACCAATTCTTTGCCAAATTCACTGTTTCTGTGTTCTTCCATTGGAATAGAAATGTTAAATGTTAAATCCAATGAGATTAAGATATTCCTCTGTTTTGTCACTGCCTAGTACAATAAATACCTGGATTACTGTGAGCACTCTATACATAATTGTCAAATGAGTGAATGAGACTCCCTGCCCACTACTCCCTCTGGGAGTTTCCATTGCCCTATATTGACATCACCCACAATGGCCTTAATTCAACAAGTATTTATGAAATACTAGATGCTGAACCAGGTACAGGGCACCCTGAGATGAATAATACACAGTTCCTTGCATCAAAAGACACATATTCAAGAAGCGTTCAGGCACAACTAAAACAAAATAACACAATAGCTATAATGCAGGAAGTTTGTTAAGGGTGCCTTGAGAGAACTGATAGGACAGGAGGAGCAGGAGAAGTTCCTTGCTTGGACAGGAGAGGAGGGCATTCCTTGGAGAGAGAAAAGACCAGGAATGGTCGCAGAGCACAGACTATTTCAGTCCACCGAGGAGGAGAGGCTGAGGCTCTGCTCTGCAGGCAGTGCCTTTCCAGGACTGGAAGATAATCACAGGTCAGGCAGAGGAGCTTAGATGCTATTCTGCAGGAGAATGATACCATTAAGGTATTTCAATTGGAAATATCAGGAAGAGAATGATGTCACAGAAAGTTACTTGGACATGATTACAGAGAAGAGATTTACATGAGGATCAGCTAAGAGGTTTATACAGCGGCCCAGAGGACAGGAGGTGGGAGCCTAAGGTAGGGCAGGAAAAGGAGTTTGTCTTGTAGAGAAGTGTATGCAATAGAAAGATCTGAAAATAGAATTAACCAGTAAGGCAACAAGTGAGGAAGAAGGAAAGGTGAGACTCAGGGGTGTGCCTGAGGTTCCTGGCTTGGGTAAACTGGATAGATGATGTTGCTATTGAGGGGAAGACAGAAGAAATGGCCAACAGGAGAGCATGGTCATTTGGTGCCAGCAGCAGGGACCACAGATGACCTGTGGTCAAGGAAGTTCAGAAAGTGAAGGGAATAAAAATACAGTGGACCAAGGCATGAACATGATATAAAGAATCAAAGGTTTGCATAACTTGTCATTTATTAATTTTTTTCCAAAATATCGATGAGAAGAAAGGGATAGGTAGGGAGAGCACAGAGGATCAGGGGGACATTAAATCTCTTCTGTGTAATACTCCCATGGTGGGTACATGTCAAAACCCATAGAATTACAACCCCAACAGTGAGTCCTGATGTAAACTGGGGACTTTGGGTGACAATGATGTATCAGTGTTGGCTCATGGATTGTAACAAATGTGCTAATTTGGTGAAGGATATCTATAGTGGGGGGTAATGCATGTATGAAGACAAGGTACATGACAACTCTGTGCTCAATTTTGCTATGAATTTCAAATTGCCATAAAAAATTAAGCTCACTAATTTAAAAAAAAAAACCTTGATCAAAAAATAAAGTTGTATCTTGAGAGGAAAACAAATTCAGGAAAGATAATGGTCATCTCTCTCAGAATGAGAGCGGATAGGCATGCTTGCATAGAAGTATTTTTAGTCGAGGAGGAAAATGTACTTGGTGCAAAATAGTCCTTGGGAAGGACTCAGAACAATGCCTGGTGCATAGAAATTGCTCAATAAATGTTATGTCATTATCACTACTATAATATCCATTATTTTCTTCTTTACTGGATAGTAATTTAGGTCATTGCCCTAGCTTACTAGCCACACCATAGCTCATAAATCGGAGGAAGGGTTGTGACTGCTCAGAGTGTGTGCTCCTTATAAGCAGTTAGCATAATTTCTTGAGCAGAATGTTCATTGATTCATTCATTCCACATGTTTATAAAAGAAATGACAGAATTAGAATCTTCGTCAGGTGGTCATTTTGAGTTCTGTCTTTATTTCGATTGTACTTCAAGCATTTTTATTCTGACCTTTGAAGGGCCATATGACATGTATTAAACAAATGGTTCCAGCCTCTCAGATTACAATGCTAAACTTATCACTATTGGTCTGAGACTTAAAGCCCTATATAATAAAGCACCAGCTGGGCAGGGTCAGAGACTCCATGATGGCATCAAGATCACAATCCTTCCGTCTTTCTGTTATGCTGGGCTTTAGTGTTGACTTTATCTAAAGACTAGCCTCCCTTGGTGTTCCAGGATGCCCTCAGTAGTTCCAGGTGTTATATCCAGAGGACAAGACACCATTTCTTCCTGGATACCTTTCTGGTGAGAGGGAATAATTCCTAAATACTCCAACAGACTTGTCTTATGTCTCAATGACAAGAATTGTCTCACAAACCCAAAGCTCACAGCATTTTTAGGTAGCATTCCCCAGTGCTAAGGCCATCATGACTGCCTCAGAACATTCAAGAGCTTCTCCTTGGGAAGAGAAGTGATCTTTTCATGGGGCCCTGCTTTGCAGAGCACAGTAGACCCTGGAATAAACAGGATTCTGTTTGGATGAATAAAGGTCTGAGGTGAGGCAGGGAAATGGATGTTAGTCAATAATTGTCAGACTTGAATCAAAGCTAATCCAGTCTGAGGTGAAAAAAGATAGAAAAAAGTATGTATTTAATACGTGGACATAAAATTTGCTTTCGGAAGTTACTCCATGAGCAAATAGAAGCTACGACAGCAAAATGATGAACAGGTAAATGATTACTTCAGGTTTCCACCAGGTGGTACAAGAAGAACATTATCAAAGTATCCAGAGTCACCACATACACCACCCCACTGTTTCCCTACAGATTCCTTGGTGCCGGGAGACGGGCTCATCATTCACTACACCAACAGTTGAGTGTCTCTCTTATGACAGTACTAATGCCAAAATCGGGAAATAAACACTAATAAATCAGGTTCCCTTCACTAAATGAGGGTAGAATCTAGAAAAGGAGATAGACAACTAAGCAAATAATTGTAATATGTGTTTGCAGGTGCATGTACAAGGCCCAGCTAGCACAAAATTAGTCATGGTCAATTTTATTTGAGGGAAGGATTTCAAAAAGGAATTCGGTGTTTGAACTGAGACTTGAAAAATAATGTGTTGCTTGCCAGATGAAAAAGGGACTGGGGAGGGCATTCCAAAATAAGGAAATATTGCAGCCAAAAGGTGGAGAGGTATGCAGGAGTCTTCTGTTCCCCAAGAAACCCCAGGTGGATTCAGATGGCTGGAGAATAGAATTCAAACAGGCATGCAGATGGAGCCCACGCAGACGGAGAAGAGCCTGGATTTGGGCAGGAGTCAGACGCTAGAGGGCCTTTTTGTGTGTATATATAAATTGAGATTTTGTGTAACAAGCATCACTGAAGGCCTACCAAAGTGAATAGTAGTTTAAAGTATCACTAAAAGTTGGGTTGAGGGAAGATTGGGGTGTAAGAGAGAAAGACTAGAGGCGGGACATGCAATTTGGAGATTGCTTCAACAGTTCAGGTGCAAGCATCCTACTGTTTAAATCAAGGCAATTACAGAGAGACTGGAGGAGACAGAGGAATAAAACACTTGATGGGACTCAATAGGAATCTGTATGTGGAAAAAGAAGTGGAAAAGTCCAGAATGATTGAACAAATGAAAGCCCAATTAACTGGGAAAGAAATCATGAGAAGAGAAATGGAAGCTCAGGGCAATCAACTCACTTGTGTTTGCCTGTGAGTTCTGGCACTAAAAGATCTACATCCTGGGAAAGTCTTCAAACCCCAGAAAGCCAGGATGATTAGTTACTATAAAAGGAAAAGTAAATTTCAAGGAAAATTTGATAAGTTCAGTTTGTAAGAAGGGACTCCAAACCTAGGGTACTTTCAATTTGCATCTACTTGGCCCCTAAACAGCCGGCCAGTTCAGTGAAAATTCAACCTGCTAGCATTCGTGATGGTCCCTCAAAATAGAAATTTGAAAAGTTTTCCACATTTCCACTCCATTTCATAGATATCACCCTCCAGCTTTCGTGCAGTTAATCTGTGAGACCCCAACACAAGGGATTACATGGTCTCTCCCCACTGGGGTTCATAAACTGCAGATACAACATAAAAGATAATTGATGGACACTTTTTGATCCATTTATGAAAATTTCTGAAAAAAAAAGATCCTTAAAAGGAATTCATACTATTATAACCCATGGTCATTTCTATCAAAGGGGCCACCATCTGTTTTACTACAAAAATCATTATTCATCAGAAAACAGTGCTTCTTGCCTTATTAATCTTTGCATCACAAAGCCATACATGTGCTGTACATATATAAGCACTCAACAATTTGTTGAAGAATGAACTGTTAAGCCCATAAAAGTACATAGTACATTTATTACACATTAAATCAAAAAGAGCTCTGATCTCTAAATTCCTTTATTTTTTTTTTTAAATAAGAATTTGAAGATAATGTACAAAGAAATTTAAGTTTGGACAACAGCTCTGAGATGATTCTAAATAATATTCACTTTAGCTTAATAAAATCCTAGAGACAGCACGGTAAGGAGGAAGCTTCACTGAATACATTTATTTGTGCTTGAGACCAATATTGTCCCACCAATAGTGTGTTCTACAAATTGACCCAGTGTTCTGAACATTCCCAAATGCCTTATTTAAAACAATGGGGCAGACATTGAGGATGGTATTCAACTTTTAACTTAGCAATTCCCATTACTGATTTAAAACAGACCTTTAGTGTTATTTTAACATAGGTTTTGGATTTAATTATCTTAAATGTCTAAAAGAATGCATACAATTCCCAAACTGTTTATCTCTTTTATGGTAAAATCTCTTCCCCTATCCCTAGAAATCTGCTTTAATTATTTAATCAGTTTGGCTGAAACTCACAAAGCATTAAATTGTTAGTTGTTACTTAACATTCCTTATAAATTGCATTTATTAATTTCTGGATAGAGACTTGTCCATTGCTACAGTAATTTAAATTAGTACCACATGGTTACAGACCACTGCCGAATGATGATTACATCTTTGGGGCAAATTCAGTCTTTTAAGATATTTAAATGGTACTAGAGATAAGCTAACCAAATTTGGGTCCAAGAAGTTACAATTTATCAAAAATGTAATAAACCATGGCCAGAATATTCATCGTAAGCAGCACATAATGTGGTCCATGAAATGACATTTTAGCATCTCTCTGGCTGTGGTCACAGGGAAGTCTGCTGACGGTGCAGACACAGCAATGCTTCATTGATATTTAACAGTTCCCATTGACAAGGTACTTTGCAATATTGTGGCTTTTTATACACTCAAGTCCCCCTCATACTCCATCAGTCATTTTGTTATTTGACACAGTGACATACTCTGTTCTTGGTGCTTTCATTTCACAGGTGCAAACAATCAACACAGCACACAAAACTTGGGGATCTTAGCAACAGAGAGGGGAGCTGTAGGGTCTTGGTGGCATTTTTGGAAGAGAAGAAATTGCTAGGAGAAAGAGCTCTATATGGACTATTGACTCTAAATTGCTAAGTACAGATGAGGAGGGAAGGTTCTAGGCTAAAGCCCAATTATAGCACAGGAATACAGGGATGGGGGAAAGGGAGGGGAGGGGTGGGGGGAGGATGGGTAGAGGGAGGGCAATTGGTGGGAACACACCTACGGTGCATCTTAGCAGGGTACTGGCGAAACTTATTAAAGGTAGAGTATTAATGTCTTTATATAGTGATCAAGGAAATACCATGAAGGATATCTGTAACAGTATGATCAAAATATTTCTGAATGTATATGAATCGTACCCTGTGATTGCACCAATGTACATAATTATGATTCAATAAAATTATTAAAAAAAAAAAAAGAAATTCTTCCTAATCCTGAGAGATTTTCCCTAATTTTCTTCTAAACATTTAAAAGTTTTTTCCCTCATAAAAGATCTTATATCATATGGATTTGATTTCTGGATATAATAGGAGTTAGAAATAATTTCTTTTTCTTACTTGGATAGCCATTTCTCTCTGTAAAGTCTTTGTGTTTTTTTTTTTTTTTCTGAGATAGAGTCTTAACATGTTGTCTTCAGTAGAGTGCCATAGCATCACAGCTCACAGCAACCTCCCACTCTTGGGCTTAAGTGTGATTCTCTTGCCTCAGCCTCCCAAGTAGCTGGGACATAGGTGCCCACCAGAACACTCAGCTATTTTTTGTTGCAGTTGTTTAGCTGGCCCAGGCCGGGGTTCAAACCTGCCACCCTCGGTGTATGTGGCTGGTGCTATACCCACTGTGCTACAGGTGCCGAGCCACTCGCTGTATAATTTTTTAGTTTATTCTTTCTCCCCATGTCAAGTATTTGGCTTTCTCAGATTTCCTAACATGTATAAGAGTTTTTTTTTCTGTTCTGTTTGGCTACCCTTTTGCTGATGATGTGCTTATTAATACTACAGGTTTATAATAGGTTTTGATTTCTGATAGAAAAAGTAATTTTACAAGTGCTTTGGTTATTCTTGGCTTTTTTTGTTATAAGTTTTAGAGATAGTTCATGAAAGTTCATGATTGCAATAATATTGAATTCATATAACAAATAGCATCATTAAAATATTAAATATTCCTACCTGGGAACATCATGTGTCTCTGCATTTATTTAGATCTTCTTTAATGGCTTTGAATAGAATTTAAATTTTATCTAGTTAAAGTTCTTGAACATCTTACTTAGATTCATTCTTCAATGTCACTATTTTAAGTAGTTTCTTTCTTTTTTTTTTTTTGAGACAGAGTTTCACTCAGCTTGGGAAGAGTGTCATGGCATCACAGCTCACAGCAACCTCAAACTCTTGGGCACAAGTGATCCTCTTGCCTCAGCCTCCTCAGTAGCTGGAACTATTGGCATCTGTAACAAATCCCAGCTAGTTATTTTTCTATTTTTCAGTGGATACAGTTTCACCTTGGCTCAGGCTGATCTCAAACTCCTGAATTTGGGCGATCCACCACATTGGCCTCCCAGAGTGCTAGGCTCACATAACAGGTGTGAGCCGCCTCGCCTGGCCATAAGTAGTTTCTATGTTGTTGCATTTTCTAGGTATTTTTGCATGATTTATGGCAAGGCAATTGACTTTTTTATTTTCCTTTTTTTCACACAGTATGTTGCTCTGTTGCCTTGGGTGAAGTGCAGTGGCATCATCATAGCTCACTGCAACTTCACAGTCTTGCGCTCAAGCAATTCTCCTTCCTTAGCCTCCTGGATAGCTGAGACTTCAGGCACCTGCTACCACATCTGGTGAATTTTTCTATTCTTCGCAAAGATGGATTCTTGCTCTTACACAGTCTGGTCTTTAGCTCAAGCAATCCCCACTCCTACCCTGCTCCCCCTTCTCAGCCTCTCCAACTGCTAGGATATCAGATGTGAAGTAATTGGCTTTTGCATGTTAGCTTTACATCTGGCAAATTTGCTACACTCTTTTTTTAATTCTAATAAATTGTCCATGGAGTCTTTTAGGTTTTTTAAGTAGATGATCAAATCCTTTGTGATTAATAGTTATTTTCCTCTATAATTTGAATTATTTTTCTTGTCTTACTTGCTGTTCAGGGACTCTAGTATAATGCTGGATAAAAGATATTTTTAAACGTCTTTTCAATGAATAAATTTTTGTCAGCTTTTCTCCCCATTATATTTTTGAAAATTATTTTATTAATTTTTGTTTCTATACATTCTTTTCATTTTACTTTCTTTGGGTATATTATGCTTTTGTTTTCCTACTTTCTTAGTAGAATGCTGAGCTTATTCATTGCAGCTTTGCTGTTTTCTAATAATGCACATTAAAGACTGTAGACTTCCCTTTGCAACTTTTGTTACATCTTATATCTGGATAAGTGAAACTTTATTGGTGCTTTGTTTTGTAATATTTTAAGTGTGTTTTATAGTTTCCATTATTATATCTCCTTTAATGTATTTGATTGCATAGAAATACATGTATATTTTGTTAAATTGTGCTCCAGCCCTATACTGTTCTGCACCACCACCAACTGCACATCCAGAGTAACCATTACTATCGCGACCAGAGATCCGGAAATGGCAACCACAAGCTTTTCAGAGAAACCAAGTAGAAATAAGAATGCAAGCAGACTCGGTAAAATATAGTTATTCTTGAATGCATATTTACAGATTTCACTTCTTTAACGTACAGGTTCTTTGTCGTGTTCAATGTATGAAAAAAGTCTTTGGTCACTCAATATTTTTGCTCTTTTTCATTCTTTCTTCTTATTTTTTACTTATCCTAGGACTTTGGATTTTTACTTTAAAATAATTTTACCATTCCATAAGATAGGGATTTAGCAGAGATTTCTTCATTTGATGCAGTGGTTCTCAACTTGTGGGTTGCGACCCCTTTGTAACAATGATAATGTATCACGGCATTAAGAAGGTTGAGAACCCACTGATTTCATGTGTAATATTCCTTTTCACTAAAAAAACCCAGCATAAATCAGAAGATCTTATCCATAGTCTTATTATTCCATCTAGTTATGTACCTCCATCATTGCTAAATACTCCATCTGTCTTCTTCTTCTTCTTCCTCTTCTTTTTTTAATTTTTTTGTAGAGACAGAGTCTCACTTTGTCACCCTCTCTAGAGTGCCGTGGCATCACACAGCTCACAGCAACTGCCAACTCTTGGGCTTAGGCGATTCTCTTGCCTCAGCCTCCTGAGCAGCTGGGACTACAGGTGCCCACTACAATGCCTAGCAATTTTTTTGCTGCAATTTGGCCGGGGCTGGGTTTGAACCCACCATACTCGGTATATGGGGCTGGCACCTTACCACTGAGCCACAGGTGCCACCCCTTTCTTCTTATTATTACACATCCATCTAAAGCCAGCCCCTTCATTATGTATCTCTCTAGTCTACCTGCATTTACCACTTCAGCCATTCCCTCCAGCTCCCTTGCTTCATCTTTCTACTTCTTAAGTGATTCCCATCAGTCAATAGATGTACAATAATGTACATAACAATTAAAAATGAAAAATATAAACGTCTGATCCCACCTAGTCTACCACTTCAACTCTAGTTTTCTTTCCTTTTCAGAAAAAAAAATCTCCTTAAATGAATTGTTCATATGCCCTATCTTCAATCTCTCTGCCCATTCTTCTCCCCTACACAAATTTTTTATTTGGAAAAATTTGTGCACATATACAAAAAGCAAACAGGATGGTTTCTACTTCCAGTAACAGCCAAGTAGTTCTCATTAGACAAATGGCAACTGTAAATTCCAGACAAAATATAAAAACCAACTACCTGCGAACTAAAGAATGAAAAAAGTCATGCAGAGAGTGAATGGAGGTTGATACTTGGAAGCAAGAAATGACACTGGGTAAGTTTCCTAATTTTCATAGCTCTTAACCTGCAAGTAGGCCCCAGTTGGCATCATGGAGAGTAGCTGAAGCCCAGAAAGAAACCCGGCTGTCTTACTGGCACAAAAAAAATTAGAGAACAGAGATCAAGTCAACTGGGAAATGAGGCAGGGCATAACGGAAAGGAAAGAGCCATAGATACGGAGCCTCAAGTCTGCCTATAAACTCTGCCCAAGTCTCTGGCTAAATTACACATGCATGGAATAGGCACCAAGCTACCCAACTTAGGCTCAAAGAACTGAACGGATATTTCACAGTCTGAAGCTTCTGTTCAGTCAAGTTAGCTACCTGCCAAGGCAAAACAACACAAAACAAACAAACCAAAATAAACACCCCGCTACTCTTTGGAGGAACGTTACAGAATCTAGACTATCTTGATGTATTATTCACAACGTCCCAGATCAAAAAGAAACAGGAAAAATGTGACCTATATCAAGAAAAACAGATCAGCGAATACTAACCCCTGAGATGAGTTAGAGGTGGAGGAAATCTGCTATTATGATAAAGCTCAAGGACAAAAGTCAAAATATGTTCATAATTAATAAAAGGTAGGAAATCTTAGTATAGGAAAATGGAAACTATTAAGGAAGATTAATAGAAATTTAAAAACTAGAACATAGGAAGGTAAATTAAACCTCTAGTATTGATCACTCAACTTCTACAATGAACTTCCCGGCGAACATCGTTGTTTTATCTTTGCCCCCACCCAATCTCACTTTTACCACCACCATGTTTTTTTGAAGTAAAATCCCAAACACCTTATCATTTCATATATAAATATGTTATATATTTTACTAAAAGACAAAAACCCTTTCTAAAAGAAAATCAGTCCACAATACCACTAATAAATCTAAAACAATATATCGACAATTTCTTAATGTTTAATATCTGGTCAACGTTCAAATTTCTAATTGTTTTCTAGTCATGTGTTATTTAATGATACCCTGATATTCAATGTCTAAAAACAGAGGTTAAAATGTCTTGTCCTGTTTTTCTTAGGTGGTTATAGCAGGAGGTTTAGTGTGGAGCTGGTTAGCTTATCGTGGTCAAATTCCTTTGACACAACCCTAGACGTCTGACAGCTTGTTTGCTAGCTAGTATGATAAGATGTCCCAGATTAATCTCATACTTTTTGGCCGCAGACCTGGCATTCATTTTTCCCCTAAGGATCAATGGCTCCTCTTATGGAAAACAGTATTTGAAGACCACAATCCGGGTGCTAGAAGAATTCCTTGCTACTGAATTATTTTTTTGTTTCTAGGGTTTTTTCTGTTGCCAGAGCTAAGATTTATCTAGGATTTATGGAGGTAAATCCTAGTGGATCCCTGTCTGGATTGAGATCTGCACCAAGACGTAGACATATGCGACTTTTATACTATTTTTTCTTGAACCCAATCCAACAGGCTCTTCCTCTATCTCTGTACTAGGACTTTTATCATCAAAGTCACAGAAACTGTTGTTTTCTAAATTCCATGGTCAGTCTTTTATGTTCTTTGATTTATCAGCAGCTTTTGATACAGTTGATCCCTTTCTCTCCTCTGAAATGCTTTATTCCCTCATCATCCAGGACCCATCATTTTCGACTCCATGTATCCACTGGATAGCTAAAAGGCATCTTGCATTTGCCATGTCCAAACACACACTCTTGATTTCTCTTCTGAAATTTTCTCCTTACATCGCATTCATTGCAATAAATGGTGACTCCATTGTTCCACTTTCTCTGGGCAAGATCTGGGAACAAGCCTTGACTCTTCTCCTTCTTCCAGACCCCAGATTCTATCCATTCAATCTAATTGTCTTGGTTCTATGTTCAAAATTTATCTAGGACCTGGCCACTTCTCACCACTTCCATCGCTGCAATCTTGCAATGAGCCACTGTTATTTCTCAAGGGATCATTATAGTCCTAATTTGTCTCCCTATTTTTGCACTTATCCATAGAACCTTGGCTAGAATAATTCCATTAAAATCTAAGCCCCTGGGCAATACCTGTAGCTCAGTGGGTAGGGCACTGGCCACATACACTGAGGCTGGTGGGTTCGAACCCCACCTGGTCCAACTAGAATAACTATGATACATGCAAAAAAAAAAAAAAAAGCTAGGTTTTGTGGTGGGCACCTGTAGTCCTAGCTACTTGGGAGGCTGAGGCAAGAGATTTGCTTAGGGCCAAGAGTTTGAGTTTGCTGTGAGATGTGACACCATGGCACTCTATCCAGGGCAACATCTTGAGACTCTGTGTCAATAAAATAAAATAAAATAAAATAAAGTATAAGTCCCTTAATTTGATAGCACCTCTCAAAAACTCTTAACATCTCCTGTCTTTTTTTTTTTTTTTGAGACAGAGCCTCAAGCTGTCATCCCTGGATAGAGTCCTGTGGCATCACAGCTCACAGCAACCTCCAATTCCTGGGCTCAAGAGAGTTTCTTGCCTCCACCTCCCAAGTAGCTGGGACTACAGGCACCCACCACAACACCCAGCTATTTTTTGGTTGCAGCCGTCATTGTTGTCTGGCGGGCCCGGGCTGGATTAGAACCCACCAGCTCAGGTGTACGTAGTTGGCGCCTTAGCCCGTTGAGCCACAGGCACCGAGCCATCTCCTGTCTTTATACAATAAAAACCACTATTATTCAAATGGCCTACAAGACCCTATGTAACTTAAACCATCATCTCCTCTGATTTCTTCTTCCTTTTTTTCTCCCTTCAACTCACTCTGTGTAAGCCACACTGTCCTTCTTGCTATTTCTTGAGCATGTCAAAGATGGTCCTGCCTCAGGAGTTTGTACTTGTTGTTCCCACTACCTGAATTACTCTCCTTTAAGACATTTTATAGTTCACTCCCCCCTCCTCTTGATCACATCCTCCATAGCACTTCACTATCTATCACTCCATACATTTTACTCATTTATTGGTGTAGGATATATTCTTTGTCACTCGCCTCTATGCTCCATGAGCACAAGGAGAATGCCTAGAAAAGAGCAGATATCTAATGTTTTGTTTAAAGAATAAATAAATATTTACTGGCACTTCCTATGTCCCAGGAACTGTGCCACTTACTAGCACATGTATTTAACATGTCGCCCCTGCCCTCAGAGTAAGTGAGAGAAATCAATGGGCAGTTTCCTTAGAAAGCTCTTGATACGAGTCTTGTAGTTCCATGCACCCAGACGGTTGTTGTGGCCACACAGCCCTTTGACCTTTGAGAAAGCCAGGCTCTAAAAATAGCCCAGGGGACTAGCTCTGAGAAAGCCAAATTGGGAATTGATGCCACCACTCAGTTGCTCTGGGAAAATCCAAGAACCTTTGTGCTTCTGTTTCCCCAGCTGTGAAATAGAATTAATAGTTCCTGCTTCACGGGAGTCTTTTGAGGATTCTTTCATTCATGTAGTAATATTTATTGAAAATGGTAAGTGCTAAGTAGTATTATGCCTAATTAATTAGATTCTCATCTCCCTGGTGTGGGTTATGGTGTCTGGCTGGTCATTAATAAAATATGCTGGAAGCTTTGCAGGTTTTCCTTTCAGAGGTCTCCCCGTGGCTGCATACTCTGTGCGTGAATTGGGTATCCAACCTTGTAGTTAAACACATACAGCTGCTTGAGTTCTACCACACTCACATTCATTTCGGTCTCAAACAATGCAAAATTGGAAGGTGCTGAAAACACCAGTCAAGAAAGGGAAATATTATGAAGGATCCTAGGGTGGTTATTAATGAAACCAGGAAATAAAACTAAGACTCAATTTGGATTTTGCCAGATAATACCAAGATAATACCAATGGGACTCCTAACACCTCCTCTGAAAAATTCAAAATTATAGTCAGATAATAAGCTCTATTATAACCAGGTGCCATGGACGACAGGAATAGAGGAAATTGTATAAGGCTGTAAGATAAGACATCAATAATTGGTCATAGTCATATTTGTATCACAGCACAAGAAAAGACATTTGCTTTCCGAGAATATACTTACAATAAAACTGTGATAATCTGGGTCCCCCAGGATGCAGAGCCTATTTGAGGTTATTTTACAACCAAGTGTAATCCCGGAGAGCAGGAATTAAGCATGAGTGAAGAAGAGAAAGAGGGTATCCTAGTTCATTTTGTGTTGTTATAACAGAATATCAAAGACTGGATAGTTTATAATGATTAGAAATTTATTGGCTAATACTTCTGGAGGCTGGGAAGTCCAAGATCAAGGGATTGGCACCTGGTGAAAGCCTTCTTACTTCATCATCCCATAGCAGAAGACAGAAGGAGAGACAGAAAGAAAAAGAGAGAGAGAGAGAGAGAGAGAGAGAGAGAAGGCATGGGGAGAAGCAGGGGTGGGGAGAGAACTCACAAGAGGGGCTGAATTCCTTCTTTTATAAGGAATTCTTTTTCACAACAATGACATTAATCCATTCACGAAGGCAGTGGCCCATCACCCATATACATTCACCTAGGCCCTATTCCCCAAACCTTCCAAACTGGAGATCAAGTTTCCAACACATGGTATTTGGAGGATGTTCAAACCAGTTGAGGGAAAACCCATTCTAGGATGTGTTACAAAGCTGGCCATTGCTTTGTGTAAGTATTAATAATTCCTCAACAGATGGAAACACATCTTTACGCCCCTTTCAGAAAACAGAGTAAAGGTCTAGGGTCTCAGGATTAAAAGAAAATAGATTTAGGGAGTACAAGTGGTTTTTGTTACATGGAAGAATTGCATAATGGGGGGATCTAGGCTGTTATCTGTCACCTGTATATAATGTACAGACAGGTAATTCTGCATCCCACATCCCCCTTTCAGCCTCCCCTCTCAGAGTCTCCAATGTCCATTAAGTCTGTCTGTACAATCATACTTAGCTCCCACTTATGAGTGAGAACATGAGGATTTGGGGTTTTATTTCTGGGTTATTTCACTCAAAATAATGGCCTCCAATTCCATCCAAGTTGCTGCAAAAGATATTATTTAATTCTTTTTGATGGCTGAGGAGTATTCCATGGGGAATATATATATCATATTATATATATCATATATAATATGTATGTATGTATATATTATATATATTATATATCATACATAACACATACACACATATGTAGATCACATTTTATTTTTCCACTTACCCATTGATAAGCACTTAAGTTGGTTCTATCTCCTTGCAATTGTGAATTATAAACATATGAGTGCAGGTGTCTTTTTATAAAATTGCTTCTTTTCTTTTGGGTAGATTCCCAGTAGTTGGATTATTGGATCAAATGGTAGATCTACTTTTAGTTGTTTGAGAAATCTCCAGACTGTTTTTCATAGAAGTTGTACTAATTTACATTCTCTCTGTCAGTATATAAGCATTGCTTTTTCGCCACATCTGTGCCAACATCTATCATTTTCATTTCCCTAATGATTAGTAATGTTAAAAATTTTTTCATATATTTGTTGGCCATTTATATGTCTTCTTCTAAAAAATATATGCTTATGTCTTTTGCCAACTTTTTAATCAGGTTTTTTTCATCCTGATTTATTTGAGCTTCTTGTAGATTCTGGACACTAGTTCTTTGCCAGATGTATGATTGGTGAATATTTTTTACCATTGTGTAAGTTGTCTATTTATTCTGTTGATCATTTGTTTTGCTGAGCAGAGACTTTTGAGTTAAATCAAGTCCCATTTGTTTATATTTGTTTTTGTTGTATTTGTTTTTGAGGTCTTACTCATAAATTCTTTCCCTAGGCCAATGTCCAGAAGGGTTTTTCCTAAGTTTTCTTCTAAGGCTTTTATAGTGTCAGGTCTTACATTTGAGCCTTTAATTCATCTTGAATTAATTTTTGTGAATGGTGAGAGTTAGAGATCCAGTTTCTTTATTCTGCACATAGCTCTCCAATGTTCCCAATATTAAATAGGAGGTCATCTCCCCAGTGTATGTTTTTGTCTGGTTTGTTGAAGATAAGTTGCTTATAAATGTATGATTTATTTCTGGGTTCTCTATTCTGTTCCATTGGTCTGCATGTATACTTTTATACCAGTGCCATGCTGTATAAAATGATTTGTATAATTTGATTTTGGTTACTGTAGCCTTGTAGTATAATACAAAGTGAAGGAATATGATACTCCAGATTCGTTCCATTTGCGTAGGATTGCTTTGGCATTTCGGCTCTTTTTTGATCCCACATGCAATTTAGGATTATTCTTCTAATTCTGTGAAAAAGGACATTGGTATTTTGATGGGAATTGCATTACATCTATAAATCACTTTCGTCTGTATGGATCTTTTCTTCCAATCCATGAGCATGAGATGTTTTTCCATTCCATCAATGATTTCTTTTATCAGTGTTTTGTTCTACAAGAGATCTTCGACTCTTTGGTTAAATACATGGTACATTCCTAGTATTTTATTCTTTTTTGTAGATACTATAAATGTTATTGAATTTATAATTCAATTTCCAGCTTGGATATTATTAATATATTGAAATGCCACTGGTTTGTGTACATTAATTTCGTAAACTGAGATTATTGAATTTATTAATTTGAGGAGTTGTTTGGAAAGATCTTTGGAGTTTTCTAGATGAAAGATTATATCATTGATAAATAGGGATAATTTGATTTCATATTTTCATATGAAAGCTTTTTTTCATATTTTCATACGAAAGCTTTTTTTTCCTTTTACTTGATTGCTCTGGCTGGAACTTTCAATCCCATATTGAATAAGGTGGTGAAAGTGGGCATCCTTGTCTTATTCTAGCTCTTCCAGCCTTCCCCATTCAGTATAATGTAAGCTGTGGGTTTGTCATACATGCCTTTTTGTTATGTGGAGGCATGTTCCTCCTATGCCGAGTTTGTTAACAGTTTTGATCATGAAGGGGTTCAGAATTCTAGTGAATGTTTTTTCTACATTTATTGAAATAAACATATGGTTTTGGCTTTTAATTCCATTAATGTGGCAAATGACATTTATTGATTTTCATATGTTGAACCATCCTTTTATCCCTGGGATAAAACCTACTTAATCTTGGTGAATTATTTATTTGATGTGCTGCTGAATTTGATTTACTTGTATTTTGTTGAGGATTTTTGTAGTTATGTTTATAGGAGATATTGGTCTGCAGTTTTCTTTTTTTATTACTGTGTCCTTTCCTAGATTTAGTATCAGGGTGATGCTGGCTTCAAAGAATGAGTTAGAGAGGATACTCTCCTTCTCAATGTTATGGAATAATTTTTATAGGATAGGTACCAGTGCTTCTTTGCAAGTCTTATAGAATTTGGCGATGAATATATCTGGTCCTGAGCTTTTATGGTGGGGGAAGGGATTTCTTTTTTCTTTTATTTATGAAGGGGTTCAGAGTTCTAGTGAATGTTTTTTTCTACATTTATTGAAATAAACATATGGTTTTGGCTTTTGTCCGGGGCTGGGTTTGAACCCACTACCTCCAGCACATGGGGCCAGCGCCCTAACTCCTTTGAGCCACAGGCGCTGCCAGGGATTTTTAATCACTGATTCAATCTTACTATTCATTAGTGGTCTGCTCAGAATTTCTGCTTCTTCCTGATTCCAGCTTAGGAGATTGTGTGTTTCCAGAAATTCATCTATTTTCTCTAAATTTCTAATTTTTGTGCACAGAGGTGCTCTTACTAGCTTTTGTATCTTTGTCACAGCACTTGCAATGTCTCTTTTTTCATATCTGATGGAGCTTATTTGAAGCCTCTCTTTTCTTGGTTAATCTAGCTAGTGGCCTATTGATTTTGTTTATCTTTTCAAAGTTCCAACTTTTCATTTCACTAATCCTTTGTATTTTTTTGTTGGTTTGTTTGTCCATTTATTTCAGTTTCATTTAATTCTGATCTGATCTTGGTTATTTCTTGTTTTCTGCTGGCTTTGGGTTTGGTTTCTGCTCGTTTTTCTAGTTCCCTGAGTTGTGATTTAGATTACTGATTTGTGATCTTTCTGTGTTTTTGCTGTAGGCATTTAGTGCTATGAACTTCCCCATTAGCACTGCTTTTAGCAGCATTCCAGAGATTTGGGTAGCTGTGTGGTCACCATAGTCATTTGATTAATTTTTTTTCTTCACTCTTGATTTCATCACTGACCCAAAGATTATTCACCAGCAGATCGTTTAACTTGCACTCATTTGTAAAGTTTTGAGAGTTCCTCTCAGAATTGTTTTTCCACTGTGATTTTAAGAAGATAGATGGTATGATTTTAATGTTTTAAAATTTTCTGAGACTTATTTGTGACCTAATATATTGTCTGTCTTGGAAAATGTTTCATATCCTGATAAGAAGAATGTATATTCTGTAGTTTGGGGGTAGAATATTTTGGAAATGTCTGTTAGCTCCATTTGTTCTAGAGTCTGGTTTAAGTCCAGTGTCACTTTGTTGATTTTCTTCCTCAAGGCTCTGTCAGTAGAGTGTTGAATTCCTCCATCATTAGTATGTTGCTTTTTATTTTGCTTCATAGGTCCAGTAATATTTACTTTGTCAATCTGGGAACTCCAGATTGATAGATAGATAGATAGATTTATATTTATTTATATTCATATATAATCTTTCTTTTAAGTTTCAAAATATTACAAGGGCACACACATTTTGCTTATATAATTGGCTTTGGTAAATTTTAAGTCAGTTATAAGTGTACTCTTCACTTAGAATGTGTGCATTTACCAGTTAGGTGTGAACTGACCCAACCACTCCCCCTCTTTTTTTTTTTTTGTAGAGAGAGAGTCTTACTTTATTGCCCTCGGCAGAGTACCATGGCATCACACAGCTCACAGCAACCTCCAACTCCTGGGCTTAGGTGATTTTCTTGCCTCAGCCTCCCAAGTAGCTGGGATTACAGGCCCCTCTTCTTAATTTTCACTGTGCACATAAGTGTTGACTGATCAATATGAATTTAGTATTGAGTACATATGGCATTTTTTTTTCTTTCCATTTTTGCAATACTTCACTGAGAAGAATGGTCTCCAGTTCTGTGTAGGTTGTTACAAAAGATAATAGATCACCATTTTTTGTTTATGGCTCAATAGATGTTATTTGTTTTGTATTCTCTCTTGCATCATGAGCTGCAAGTTTTCGCTTTCTAGTGTCTTTTTTTTTTATTGTTGGGGATTCATTGAGGGTACAAGAAACCATGTTACACTGATTGCATTTGTTGGGTAAAGTCTCTCTTACAATCGTGCTTTGCCCCCAAAAGATGTGGCACACACCAAGACCCCAAAACCCCACCCCTCTCGCTCCTTCCCTCTCTCTGCTCTTCCTTTCCCCACCCCTCCCTCATTCTTTCTCTCTCTGCTTTCCCCTTCTCTCACCCCCACCATGTCAATAATTGTCATTAATTGTCCTCATATCAAACTTGAGTACATGGGATTCATGCTTCTCCATTCTTGAAATGCTTTACTAAGGATAATGTGTTCCACTTCCATCCAGGTTAATACAAAGGCTGTAAAGTCTCCATTTTTTTAATGGCTGAATAGTATTCCATAGTGTACATATACCATAGTTTGTTAATCCATTCCTGGATTGGTGGGCATTTAGGTTGTTTCCACATTTTGGCGATCGTAAATTAAGCTGCAATAAACAGTCTAGTGCAAGTGTCCTTATGATAAAAGGATTTTTTT
>CAUYON010041384.1:0-15258 GCA_963573935.1 Arctocebus calabarensis | reverse complement strand
AAGTTTTTTCTCCTGGCACTCCACTGTAAGGCAAACCTGGGGCTCTTGAGGGGTGATGACACAAGCTGGAGCCATGAGAATATGCCCCGGGCATTCTCAGTCCAGTTTGGGCTCCGATGGGTTCACTGTCCCAGGAGGCCTTCGCCTCTGGGGACAGGCCACCCTCCAGGGGTCACCCTTGCATTCTGGACAGGGGCCATATGGCCCGGGCACTCTCAGTCCAGTTTGGGTTCCAATGGGGTCACTGTCCCAGGAGGCCTTCGCCTCTGGGCACAGTCCACCATCCAGGGGTCACCCTTGCATTCTGGTCAGGGTCCAGGTGGCTTGCCCAGCCAGTGGTACCGCTGGGGGCATTCTTCTCTGAAATGGCCAGTCTGACCACAATGGAAGCACTTGTTTTTTGCTCCTCTGGTTTCCCTCTGCCCCTGTCTGGGCATTTCTTATAAAGGGGTTCATAGATTATGTGGCTTTTGTGTCTGGCTGCTTACACTTAGCATAATGTGTTCTATGTTCTTATATATATTATTACTTCATTCTTTTTTTAATGGTTGAACAATATTCCGTTGTGTGGACATAACACTTTGCTTATCAGTCAGTGGACATTTTGGTGGTTTGGGTTACTTACAGGTTTTGGCTATTATATATAATGCTACTATGAACATTTATAAGTTTTATGTGCATGTATGATTTTGGTTCCCTTGGGAGTGGAGTTGCTGAATCATATGGTAAATCTATGTTGAGAAACAGCCAAACTTTTAAGTATCTGCTCCATTTTCCATTCCCATCAGTAATGTATGAGTATTCTACTTTCTCCATATCCTCACCAATACTTTTTTTTTTTTTTTTTTTTTTTTGAGACAGAGCCTCAAGCTGTCACCCTGGATAGAGTGCTGTGGCATCACAGCTCACAGCAACCTCTAATTCCTGGGCTCAAGCGAATCTCTTGCCTCCGCCTCCCAAGTAGCTGGGACTACAGGCGCTCGCCTTAATGCCCCGCCATTTTTTGGTTGCAGCCGTCATTGTCGTTTGGTGGGCCTGGACTGGATTCGAACCCGTCAGTTCAGGTGTACATGCCTGGCGCCCTAGCCCGTTGAGCCACAGGCCCCGAGCCTAATACTTCGTATTATCTGTCCTTTTATGGTAGTATCCTAGGGTGTATGAAGTGGCATCTTATTGTGGCTTTGGATTGTGTTTTTCTGATGGCTAATGATGTTGAACATCTTTTCATATGTGTATATTGGCTATCATATATATATATGTAGTTTTTATTTGAGAAATTCTGTTTATATGTCTTACCTATTTCTTTATTTTTTTTTGTAGTTTTTGGTTGGGGCTGGGTCTGAACCCACCACCTCTGGTATATGAGGCCAGTGCCTTACTCCTTAAGCCACGGGTGCTGCTCATATGTCTTGCCTATTTCTAAATTGGTTCTTTTGTTGAATTGTAAGAGTTCTTTCTTTAGATATGAGAGCCAGTATAATTTGTGTCCCTGCTAGAGTACAATGGCATCATAGCTTACTGGGCTAAAGCAATCCTCACTCCTCAGCCTCCTAGAGTAGTAGGATTATAGGCACGGAGCCACTGTGTCTGGCCCTTTTCACTCTCTTGATGGTGTCCTGTGTGGTACAAAGTTCTAAAATTCTTTCCTTTGGTTGCTTATACTTTAGATGTAATATCTAAGAAATTGTTGCCTAATCCAAGATCATAAAGACTTTTTAGGATTATTTTTAATTGTGGTAAAATATGGCTAATAAAACTTACTTGGCTTAGCGCCTGTGGCTTAAATGGCTAAGGCCTCAGCCACATACACCTGAGCTGGCAGGTTCAAATCCAGCCCGGGCCTGCCAGACAACAATGACAGCTACAACCAAAGAATAGCCGGGTGTTGTGGCGGGCACCTGTAGTCCCAGCTACTTGGGAGGTGGAGGAAGGAGAATCGCTTGAGCCCAGGAATTGGAGGTTGCTGTGAGCTCTGATGCCATAGCGTTCTACCTAGGGCGACAGCCTGAGGCTCTGTCTCAAAAAAAAACCCAAACAAACAAAAATAAAAACTTACCATCTTGGCTCGGCGCCTGTGGCTCAAGGGGCTAAGGTACCAGCCACGTACACCTGAGTTGGCGGGTTCGAATCCAGCCCGGGCTGCCAAACAACAATGTCAGCTGCAACCAAAAAAAAATGGCTGGGCCTTGTGGCAGGCGCCTGTAGTCCCAGCTACTTGGGAGGTGGAGGCAGGAGACTCACTTGAGCCCAGGAATTGGAGGTTGCTATGAGCTGTGGCTGCCACAGCACTCTATCCAGGTTTGGATTGACAGCTTGAGGCTCTGTCTCAAAAAAAAAAAAAAAACAAAAACAAAAACTTAACATCTTGATGAGGGGTTCTCAACCTGTGTGTCCAAACCCCTTTGTAACAATAAAAATACATCCTGCATATCAGATATTTACATTACAATTCATAATAGTAGCAAAATCACAGTTATGAAGTAGCAGTGAAAATAATTTTGTGGTTGGGGGTTACCACAATAGGAGGAACTGTATTAAAGGGTCACAACATTAGGAGGCATTAGGAAGGTTGACAACCACTGAATTCTTGATCATTTTTAAGTATGCAGGTCAGTGGTTGTACATTACTGTGCAAACCATCACCACTGTTTATCTCAAGTCTTTTTATCATCTACTCCCTGGCAATCACCATTCTACTTTCTGTCTCTGAATTTGACTATGCTAGGTACCTCACGTGGAATCATACAGTATTTGTGTTATTTTAAAAATTTTTTTTATTTTGTTATTTTAGTATTTGTGTTTTTGTGACTGACTTTTTTCACTTAGCATAATAGCCTCAAAATTCATTCATGTTGCAGCATTTGTCAGAATTTTTTTTTTAAGGCAGAGTAGTATTAGCATTCATATATATGTATGTGTGTATATATACACTCATACACTAAATTTTGCTTATTCATTGTTTGATGGACACTACTCTTTTTTTTTTTTTTTTTTTTTTAGAGACAGAGTTTCATTTTACCGCCCTCGGTAGAGTGCCATGGCATCACACAGCTCACAGCAACTTCCAGTTCCTGGGTTTAGGTGATTCCCTTGCCTCAGCCTCTCGAGTAGCTGGGACTACAGGCGCCTGCCACAATGGCTGGCTATTTTTTTGTTGCAATTTGGCTGGATCCAGATTTGAACCCGCCACCCTTAGCATATGGGGCCAGCGCCCTACCCACCGAGCCACAGGTACCGCCCATGGACACTACTCTTAGCAGTGGTTTAATTTTTTTTTTGAGACAAAGTCTCAAGCTGTTTCCCTGGGTAAGAATGCCATGGCAACATCATAGATCACAGCAACCTCCAACTCTTGGGCTCAAGGGGTCCTTTTGCCTCAGTTTTTTGTATTTTTAGTAGAGATGGGGGTCTACACTCTGGCTCAGACTGGTCTTGAATCTGTGAGCTCAGGCAGTCCACCTTCCTCGACCTCCCAGAGTGCTAGGATTAAGTCTTATATACTGTCTTCCAGTCAGTAGATTTATCTAGTTCAGTTAAACGTTTTTGATCTATATTTAAAGCAGTGTACCAGGTTTGTTAGTAAGAAATATGGGGTTGGGGTGAGTAAAATACTGAAACAGAAAACGGTCCTTTATTATAAAAAAGGAGTTGCATTATAGTAACCAAATAGTAGAGGAGACCCATGGGAGAGGGGGGAAAAACAACCCTTGTTTTAGAATGGAAGAAAGTCTTATTTATTTATTTTTGTGCAATTAAAATGGTTTTATTCCACCTGGGTGCAGGTGGGGTAAGATTTCCAACTAGGCTGGGAAGAAATCCACATGGAGGTAATAGAGAAAGGAGAGTTTTAAAGGTCAGCAGTCTTTTTTATTTTTATTTATTTATTTTGGAAACAGAGTCTCCCTTTGTTGCCCTTGGTAGACTGCTGTGGTGTCATCGCTCATAGCAACCTCAAACTGTTGGGGTCAAGCAGTCCTTCCTCTGGCCTTATCCTCCCAAGTAGCTGGGACTACAGGTGCCCACCACAGTGCCCAGCTATTTTTAGAGAAGGGGGTCTGGCTGTTGCTCAAGCTGGTCTTGAACATGTGAGCTCAGGCAGTTCACCCACCTCAGCCTCCCAGAGTGCTAGAATTACAGGTGTGAGCCACTGCGCGGGGCCTGGAAGAAAGTCTTAACAGAAGTAGATTTTGAGTTTGGCCTTTGAGGATAAGAAGACTGGGAGAGGACTTTCAAGTTAGAGCTAAGAGTTTGTAAAGACATTGAGATTAGGCCACATAATGTTGTGTGTGTGGTGTTTTGTTTGCTTTTAGAGAAGACTGGGGGGTAGATATTATAGATTTGTGGTTTGTTCCACAGATAGTAACAGAAAATTGGAAGGAAAGGAGTAAGTCAGGGGATAGGGCTCCAGTGGCCTCTGAGACTGCCCACCTGAGCACCCTAGGAGCTGGCAGGTGGCGGCAGCCCTTGTTGGAAACTCTCTCTTGGGCCCAAGACAGAAGTGGCTCTAAATCTAGCACATGCTCACTGAAGCAATTTAAGGGATTGAATATGAATCAGAAGCAGATACTACTGAATAACATGCAGCAGTCATTGGTACACATTTGGTGAGTAGGCATTTCCTTTTCCTATGCTGGATCAGCTAAGCAACAGTAACAACTACCACAGAAAAATAGCAGGACATTGTGGTGGGTGCTTGTAGTTCCAGCTACTAGGGAGGCTGAGGCAAGAGAATTGCTTAAGCCCTAGAGTTTGCGGTTGCTATGAGCTGTGACGCCATGGCACTCTACCTAGGGTGACATAGTGAGACTCTGTCTCAAAAAAAAAAAAAAAAATGACTCCAGTTTATATTCCTGTTTCCCCTAGTCTTGGCGATATGTCTTACCAGACTTTAAGTATGCTAATTTGATGGATGAAAGTATAGCGTACAACATAAATTTATTCTCATAAATTATAAGTGAGGTGGGGAACATTTTTTTATATTTGTTGATCATGTATTTTTTTCTTTAAAAACCCTGCTCATATCCTTGCTCATTTTTATTTGCTATCCTAGAGAGCTTTTTCTATTTTAAGGGAATTAATCTTTGACTGTAATGCACTGTCAATATTTTCTAACTAGCTATTTGTCTTTGCTTATGTGTACATATCTTGTAATGTTTGTCTTTATGTAATTAGATATTCTTTTACTGCTTATAACTTTTGTCATGCTTAGAAATCATCCAAGATTATGAAAAAGGAAAACAGATGAATTTTTAAATTTATTTTATGATGTTTTATATTCAGATATTTGACCTATCTGAAATTTATTTTGAATAATGGGTTAAGGATCTAATTTACAGTTTTCTTTTTTTTTTTTTTGTAGAGACAGTTTTACTTTATCCCCCTCGGTAGAGTGCCGTGGCTCACAACCACCTCCAACTCCTGGGCTTAGGTGATTCTCTTGCCTCAGCCTCCTGAGTAGCTGGGACTATAGGTGCCTGCCACAATGTTGCAGTTTGGCAGGGCGGATTTGAACCCGCCATCCTTGGTATATGGAGCCGGTGCCCTACCCACTGAGCTACAGGCACCACCCCAATTTATAGTTTTCTAAAATGGCTAGTCAGTTGTTTCACCATTATTTATGAAATCTCCATTTTTTTGTATGAATGTTTATATTCTAACCCACATTTCTAGTTCATATTCCATTTCTCTAAAGTTGTGTAGTTGTGATTAGTTGAGAATTTTGTTAGCCTTTTGAGGTCAGTGGAGTAACAAGGTGACAGGTGGATTATACTATCTTATCTTTCCTTTTATTATTAAGATTGATAAATGCTTGACTCAGGGAATACTTTTAAGCCCAATCATCCTGTACATATAAAGGTGATGTTTCTACATTACTTAAATCTCTTTATGGAGAGCAAGGGGACGCTGGGGTGGGGATATTTATTCTAAGACTTGGTCGGTGAGAGTTTTTAAGAAAATAATCAGGATTAAAAAATGAGTTTGAACATCTCTAGGCAGTAAAAATCTGCTAGTCAGTGCCTATGCATTAGCTAATTCTGTATCTGCCACAAGTAGACAAAGAAAATCTTTGTTAAAAGAACTGAAACTTGAAAATTGGTTATTAGTCACTGCTTAGCACTCTTTAGTCATCTTTAGGAATGTAATCACTGTAAGTCTGCTGGCCTTGGTTTCCCTTCCACCTGCTTTTCCTTTTAATGCTGTATGACTGGGGATCAGAAGACGTGGATTTCGTCAGATGCAGTGACTTACTGGTCATGTGACAGTGTGCAAAATGTTTAATTTCTTTATATCTTAGTTTCTTTATTTTAGAAATAGAAATGATGACCACTATCTTGCTTTTCTTAGCATATTTTTTATAAAGACTAAATGAGTTGACATGATACATACTGAAATGTGGAGGCTATAGTGATCCCAGACAGAGAAGACTTGCATAAGTGGGTTGCTACTGAGAAACAAAGGTAGGAAGTACAAACCACTTTGGGAGGACGTTTTATATTAGAAGGAACAGAACAGCATGAGGGTTAAGTAGATTGTTGAAAAGGGCTACTGTTTGTTTTAAAATATCGTTTCCCAAATTTTAGCTATTTATGATTTTGGCATTATAGCATATCTATTATCTAATTTAAAAAAATCACTTAAAAAACCATTATTCTTATCCTCAGCAATAAATTCTGTTAAATCATGTTTATTCAGTTACTTATTTTTTCTGAAAAATTAAATATGTAACAATTGACAGATGTTAGTAGAACCACAGATTTTGTTTTGTGTGCTTCTGTTGACATCCATACACTTAATCATGATTTCAGGAACATGAGTTTTAAAGAATAGATTGACTCTGAATGTAAACTTGAGCAATGTAAATAACTTAGTGGGTTGAACTTTGTGGACAGTTTATTAAAAACTGATGTGTGAAAGATGTAGATGTATGAAAGATTAAGGCAATAGTTTGAAGAGTTAGTCTTGAAAAAGAAATGGGATACCCTTTTTTTCTGACATGGGTATGTTGGAGAAGATGAAAGATAGAGAAAATTACAAAAAAAGGAAGACTTCTAAGCACCTGGTACCAAAATTCAACAACCAAAGGTAGTCCTGGGTAACTATATCCATCAACTTAAAAGTCATGTTGTTTTTTTTCTTCCCTTAGGTCGAATTGACATTAAACAATTGATAGCAAAGAAGATACAGTTGACAGCAGAGGCAGAGGCAAGTAACTCCCTTTTCCAGAAACAAAAATGTGGAGTTTTAGATACAGAATTTTGTTAAGTACCATTGTAAACAGCTCATCAGTTGGAATTATCCTGTTGTCGAACAGGAAAATAAGATCTGCCATCTTATCCTGTATAAGAACCTAAGTTTTCTTTTTCTTTCCTATTCTATCCGCATTGTCATTTTCTGGCTCTTACCAGTAAATCTTGGTTTTCGTGGACCACATGAGTAATTGATGCAGGTAAATGTCTATGATGTGAGTGTTTTATGAAAGTATTGTGGTTCATAGTGATACTGGCATTTCGCTCTTCAGTAGGTCCTTGGTCTCGGGGATTCGAAGAATTAACCCATGGACTACAGATCAGTGGTAAGATAGGACTTTTATTAGAAGTTAGAAAGGGATATAGAAGAAGTAAAAAGCACCAGAGCTTCTGGAAGGGGGAAAGAACTGAAGACCTACCTCAGGAGTCTCCACGTGGGCTCATTTATCCAGGGGTCTTATTAAGTCTAGAGGATTACTCATGGCTGGCAGTTGAAACCATCACAGGCTGCTTTGTTCATGATCTTATCAGAGGCCAGAGGGTATGTCCCAAAAAAGAGAGTCTACCTGTGTCTGGAAATGGGAGTCTGACTTCTGAGCTCAGCTGGGCCTAGAGAATTGTGGGGGGAGTGGCTCCCTGTCTAGCCCTGAGTATTAGAATCTTGTATTAATAGTTAGTAATAGGCTTCCAATAAACGATGAAAGTAGATTTTCTATCAGAGAAGCAGAACTAGCAACTCAGAAAACAATGTGAAGACATTTCAAGTGGGGACAATTAGTTATATACATCAAACTTCAGCAGCACTCTCAGGAATATGAGGATAAACACTACTTTTTTTTTTTTTTTTTTTTTGAGACAGAGCCTCAAGCTATCACCCGGGATAGAGTGCTGTGACATCACAGCTCACAGCTAACTCCAATTCCTGGGCTCAAGAGAGTCTCTTGCCTCCGCCTCCCAAGTAGCTGAGACTATAGGTGCCCGCCACAACGCCGGGCCATTTTTTGGTTGCAGCCATCATTGTTTGGCGGCCCTGGGCTTGATTCGAACCCGCCAGCTCAGGTGTACGTGGCTGGCGCCTTAGCCCGCTGAGCTACAGGCGCCGAGCCACTACTTTTTTTTTTTTGTAAGGAATTTGGGTGTCATTTTGTTGCCTAGATTGGTCTTGAACTCCTAGCTCAAGATCCTTCTATCTCAACTCCCGAATAACCAAGGACTACAGGCCACTATGCCTAGCTCAAAAAACACCTTTGAACAACTACCTTACTGAGTTGTAAGTTGATTTCAAATCAAGGCAGATTCCATTTTCCAATGAGAAGATCACTTCCAGAATGTATTGGACAACTTGAATATATAAATATCCGGAGGCATGGATAAAATAGCCCTGCTTTATTTATTTAGGAATACAATCACTATAAGTTTGCTGGCCTTGGTTTCCCCTCCACCCACTTTTTCTTTTAATGCTACATGACTAGGGATCAGAAGACATGGATTTCATCAGATGCCCCAACTTACTGGTTATATGTATACATGTCTATACATAACGCATTTATAGAATAATTTAAATTTAGAAATTTCTAGAATAATTTCATAAAATGTGTCAGATTATTTATATTCACTTTGATATAAGCACTTTATGATTATGGAGCTAGTTTTTCAGTTACCACTCAAGGCCAGCAGCTTACCATTTTTACTTTCACCGAATTTGTTAGAAATATAGTACTGTTTGAGTCCAAGGATGATGCTGTCACTAAAAAAATTTATTATAGGAACTTATTTGCTTAACATTAAGAGACTCCCCTGCCCCCCCCACACCTTTATCCTGTAGGTGTATTTGTGATGTCTATAATGTAGTCTCACTGCTTTATAAAGTGGTGGTATTCAAAAGGTGTATTTATTATACTTGAAACTTGAGTCTGTGTAGACTTCTAGTTAAGAGGGTATTACATTTTATTTTTCTTTCCTGATTTCATTAGGTTACCTGCGTAAGCCTCCAAAACTACAAATAGGAAGATCATTTCTGGTGAATGTCTTTTCCAATTAGTACTTTGTTTAGACTGTTTAAAGACTTGACCATTAAGCAACTTCCATGTATCTGGGGGCTAACGTATAATTTTGGCTAGAAAATAAAACTTTAATATTTAAGGGCTCATTCTTGCAAATTTAGTGATTAAAATAATTTCTGTTTTTATGATTTATTAGAGTATTTCTGACCTGTCTTATTCCTCTAGATAGGCAGAACACTTAGGTTTGTTTTTCATTCCTATTTCAGTTTTCCTCTGTCCTCTTTTGTTCCATCTTTCCTTCCTAGCAAGAACACAGAGCCTTATTATGCTCTATTTATGAGGGATAATTTCCCAGAAGTGAAGTTCAATCTGTCTCTGTTGTCATTGCCCTGTCTTTTAAAAAATCTAAAGTGGAAGAGGGAACCTTTTTTTCATACAGAAGCACAAATTAAAAGAAGAAAGGGTGTGGAGTGGGAAGTAGAGGAGTTGGGGAGAAGTAGAGAAATGGCAGGAAGGGAGGGATGGGGAATATTTTGAGGATCTAGGCTGGAACTTAAAAAAAAAATTCTTGGCTGGGGCCTGTGGCTCAACGGGCTAAGGCACCAGCCATGTACACCTGAGCTGGTGAGTTCGAATCCAGCCTGGACCCGCCAAACAACAGTGATGGCTGCAACCAAAAAATGGCAGGGCGTTGTGGCGGGCGTCTATAGTCCCAGCTACTTGGGAGGCAGAGGCAAGAGACTCGCTTGAGCTCAGGAATTGGAGGTTGCTGTGAGCCATGATGCCACGACACTCCATCCAGGGTGACAGCTTGAGGCTCTGTCTCAAAAAAAAAAAAAAAAAAAAATTTCCTGGGTGGTGCCTATGGCTCAAAGGAATAGGGTGCTAGTCCATGGAGGTGGCGGGTTCAAACTCAGCCTTGGCCCCCCCCCCAAAAAAAAATTGATTCCTTTTCCCCCCCTCTTTGTTATTTCAGATTAATGTGAAGATAAAGGCAATTAGGTTAAGATATTTCCATTTTAGGTTAAAACTATTTATTTATTTATTTTTGAGACAGAGCCTCAAGCTTTCACCCTGGATAGAGTGCTGTGGCATCACAGCTCGTAGCAACCTCCAATTCCTGGACTCAAGTGAGTCTCTTGCCTCCGCCTCCCAGGTAGCTGGGACTACAGGCGCCCCCCATAACGCCTGGCCCTTTTTTGGTTGCAGCCGTCATTGTTGTTTGGCCGGCCCAGGCTGGATTCGAAACCACCAGCTCAGGTGTACATGGCTGGCGCCTTAGCCTGTTGAGCCATAGGCGCTGAGCCTATTTATTTATTTTTTAGACATAGTCTCACTCTGTCACCCTGGGTAGAGTACTGTGGCATCATAGCTCACAGCAACCTCAAACTCTTGGGCTCAAGCAGTCCTCTGTCTCAGCCTCCCCAGTAGCTGGACTATAGGCTCCCACCACAGTATTCCACTAGTTTTCCTGTTTTTAGTAGTAGAGACATTTCACTCTTGCTCAGGGTGGTCTTGAATTCCTGAGCTCATTCAGTCCACTGTCTTGGCCTCCCCAAGTGCTAGGATTATAGAAATGTGTCACCGTGACTGCCCTAAAAGGAAAGTCAGGAACAGTCAAAGGAAGATTGAAATGATTAAGTTCCAGCCAACTTACAGTAATAAATGAGCTTCATTTTAGCATCATGTTAAACTATTTCCTTTGGTTGCAAATAAGAGAAAGCTACTGTGGCATACTTGAGCATAAAAGAAATGTATTTATTACTATGTATTCATAGAATCCTAGGATATTTTGAACACTTAAAATCTGGAAGAAAGGATTTTAGTAGGAAGAGTTTAGACATTCTAGATTCAAACTCCTGGGTTCAGGTGATTCTTCTGTCTCTGCATCCCCAGTAGCTGGGATTACAAACACCCGCCAGGATGCCCAGCTAATTTTTCTATTTTTAGTAGAAATGGGGTCTCACTCTTGTTCAGGGTGATCTTGGACTGCTGAGCTCAATCAGTCCACCTGCCTAGGCCTCCCAGAGTGGGTGTGAGCCATTGCATCCAGACTGTCAGGTTGTTTTTAAAAACTCTTTGGAAATAAATTTAACACTCGTCTTGAGTACTGGATCTAATAGTTAACACAAATGTGATGTTTAAAGTCAGTTGAAGAGGCAGGCAATAAGATGCAAAAAGTAGTTATATATAGAATTTCAAATTGTATTAATTGCAAAGAAGGAAAAGGAAGAAATGCAATGAGAGAAAAAAAGAACTTTAGGTGAATTGTCAGGAGCTTCTCTGAGGAGTCAATTTAATATAACCCTGAGCACTGTATTAACCTGTTCCATTGTGTTACTTGTTTTGCCCAGAAAGGTCAGGTTTCTGGTTTCATGCCACCATGAGGTTAAAAGATTCTCTGTGCATAGCCAGGCAGTGAATCAGGGGGACAAGTAGTTTATAGACTTGTCTATAAGGCAATATGACCTTGTTGAGTTAGAGTATAATAGTCTTTACAGCCATTTTTGAAGAAATTAGCACCAAGTAGCCTAAGTTTTTGAGAGGCTGAAAATGCAATTATGTACTGATTGGTTTACTTTGTGTTTGTCTCAGCCTACTTTTTCCCCCCAGGCCTGTATACCTTTAAAAGGGTTATCTTATTTATCTGTAAGTGACCTTGCCTTTTTCTCATTTTAAGACTCGGTCCAAGGTAAACCTCTTCCTTTTCAGAAGAATTATTTTTCTTAAATACAGATCTGAACATGTTTATAAATCTTTTGCTTAAAATGTCATTGGCTTCCAGTTGACCTTAGGATAAAATAAAAAAATTCTTAAAATGATTTAAAGAGTCATTGTGATCTGGTTTCTCCTTGCTTTTCATCTTATCTCTGATCATTTGGCCCTTTACTATGTTTTCTAGCCTTAGGGTCTTTGTATCCTGGTGGTGGTGGTGGTGGTTCTCCATTCTTGGAATGTTAGAGGTTATCCAATTTAGCTGCTCTTGTGAAAAAAGAGGTTTCTTTGAGCTTTAAAATGTAGCAATTCTGTTTAATAATAAAGCACCTGCCTTTTCTAGTGTCTAGATAACTACCTCCTTTTTCCCTTCTCCCTTCCTCTTCTCCATCCATCATCGCAATGCTAGGGCAAAAATAGTCTATTGGCTGGCTGAAATTAATATTAATAGCTATAACCTCAGTATTAAGTTATTAGACATTATTTGTATTTATTATGACCATGTATTGAAATTCTAATTAACAGTTTCATGTGATGGAAAAAGGCGGAAGTGGACTACTTCCTGTATTTCTTTTATATTCCCCATTACAAAGGGAGTGACAGTAATAATAGTCACTCTTTATTGTCATCAGTAGCAGGATATAGGAAAGGAGGAGTGTGTCCACAATACAGAGTTCTTCCTTGTGTCGCAGTGGCAGCAATTTCTATCAACTTCAATTCCCCAGAGAAAAAAGCAATAAAAAATGAACAGGAGGCATCTAATTATAATGCTATGTATAGGAATGTGATAGATTTAAATAATTTTTAACATGAAGAGCACTGTTTGACAGGATTTGCTTAAATTGCAGTGTTTCTTGTAAGTTGTCTTATTATTTTTTCTTTATAGGTTAGCTCGGACTGGGGGAGGTTGGAGCAAGAAATACTTAGAGTGATGACTGTCATGTACTGTGCTCTGTGTTTTTTTTTTTCCTATTTTGGTTAATACAAGAGTTTAGCAACTTAGGTGTCATTCGTCCTGATTTTATACCTAAGTTAATTGCTTAGAAATGTGAAATAGCTTGCCTGAGGCCTCACTCGAAGTGGTAGATCTAGAATTGGAACCCAGATCTGCCTGGCTGAAACACGTGTTTCTTTTACTACATTGTTATTAGCACTAAAGGCATCTCTTTTATTAGCACTAAACACGTGTTTTTCCTTAGTATCGCACAAGCTTTAGTATGGACTCTTGCACTACCCACATATACATTTTTTTTTTTTTTTGTAGGAAAAAACGTGAATTAATCGTGTTAAAGTAGGAACATTATAAACTCAGTGTACCCAAGCAATGTTCTGCACTATCTGAGGTGTCACCGGTAGGGTTATAGGTGAGGAGGGTGGGAAAGAAATTTATAAGGGTGGGAAAGAAATGTACAAGGGAACCTAGCACCACATTGTACTGGCCCCTCACACTATGGAGAACTATGTGATTTCTACTCTTCCTTCCTTTGTTCTGTGTTCTCCTATCGTTCTACTGTCTTGTCTTTGTGGCATTCACTGTACCATTCATAATTTATTTAATGTCTTTCCTCATTTATAGACAGTACACTCAGTAAGAGCAAGGCTGTGTGTATCTTGATCCCCACCTTAGGTGCTAAATAATACAGGTACTTCTGTTATCCATATCAGTTTGGTTTTTGAGATCAGATAGCAGGTTGGGATAATGAGATACCCTTAACTTGTAAAAGAAACAATAGGAGTTCTGGAGTATGGGAAGAAAAGGATGGAAATAGAATGAAGAAAAGGGTATAATTGGTAAGGAGAGTGAGGTAGGATTTTTTTTTTAAATTGAGACAGTGTCTCACTTTGTCGCCCTCTGTACAGTGCTGTGGCGATAGCTCTCAGCAACCTCCAACTCTTGGGCTCAAGTGATTCTCTTGCCTCAGCCTCCCGAGTAACTGGGAGCTGGGACTACAGGCGCCTGCCACGACGCCTGGCTATTTTTTGTTTGTTTGTTTGGTTTTGTTTTTTGTTTAGCAGGCCTGGGCCGGGTTTGAACCCAGCAGCCCAAGTGCATGTGGCTGGCACCCTAACCCCTCAGGTACAGATGCCCCTGTAGGATTTCTTACTCACATGACTGTCATAGTTGTCTTTCCTAATCCTTAGGATATGTTCCATTTCCCCCAGTGTATGCTTAAAACTGCAGAGAGTACTGAACCCTAACGTGTACTGTTTTTCCTAAATTTACATGCCTGTGATAGGTTTAATTTATAAATCAGGCATAGTAAGAGATTTAGCAATAATAACTAATAATAAAATAGAAAGTTAACATCAACAGAGTGTGATAGAAGTTATGAATGTGGTTTTTCTTTCTCTCAAAGTATCCTACTGTGCCATGGGAAACTAAAATCAGGGAGGTGATACCATAGATAAGGGCAGAGGACATTGTGTAGCAAAGGGTCATGTGTGGGCTACTAATGAGTAAGTGCAAGAGCGTGTGTCACAAGAAATTGGCTACTCTTCAATTCTCAGCAGGGTGGATTAGGACCTGTTTTTAGCAGCTTTTACTGACATTTGTATAGCATTTATTACTTATTTTTTCATGGTTCTAGTCTACTTAACCTATTTCTAAATTAAGAAGGGGACTGGTGCCAGAGTATGAGGAATCCTAGGTATAGGAAATGGCTTGACTGCCTTTGTCACATCTCAAGATTCCAGGCTTCTCTTTTAATGTTGAGTAAAATTTTAATGACTGAGATATGAGTACTGATAAAGTGTGTGAACCCTTATATGGTTTAGACCCCCCTCTTGGCCTTCTCCTTTTTTTTTGACCTTAATTCTTATCACATTTTTGCTTCAACTATCATGTCCTTCTTCCTTGCTATTTCTTGAACATGCCAAGGACAGAAGCTTCTGCTTCAAGGACTTTTTACACACATACTTCCTTCTTCCTAATACTTCACAGATATCTACTAACTTGTCTTCTCACCTTCTTTTAATCTTCTTAAATGTTGTGTTATCTTTGAGATTTTTTTCCTTTACTTCTCTATGAAAAGTAACACTACCTCCCACAATACTTTCGCTTGCTTTATTTTTCTTACATAACACCATCTTGAATACTATATATCCTGTTTAACTCCACAAGGATTATAAATTCCATGAGGATAGGGACTTGGTTTTTTTTTTTTTGAGACAGAGCCTCAAGCTTTCACCCTGGATAGAGTGCCGTGGCATTACAGCTCACAGCAACCTCCAATTCCTGGGCTCAAGCGAGTCTCCTGCCTCTGCCTCCCAAGTAGCTGGGACTACAGGCGCCC
>CAUYON010041383.1:0-33920 GCA_963573935.1 Arctocebus calabarensis | reverse complement strand
AAGCAGGGAAGGAAGGAAGGTGGGTGTGGAACAAAGACTTACCTATTAAGAACAATGAACAGAAGGGTCAGGAGAAACCTACTAAATGCAGAACACAAATGTTTTCACACAGTAAACGAGAAAATCTCATGAACGTTATGTCAAACAGGTGGATGAAAATATTTCAGATTGTATGTGAGGCCCGCACACTGTACCCCATGATTGAACTAATGTACACAGCTATGATTCAATAAAATAAATAAATAAATAAATAAAATGATGTAAAAAAAAGAAAAAAATAAAAAAAAAGAACAATGAACAGTAAGTACTCTGAGGATGGGCACACCAAAATCCCTGACTTAAGCATTACACAAGTTATCTACATAACAAAAATATTTGTATCCTTTAATTAATTTTTAGAAATTAAAGAAAAAATATCCTATGACCCAACTATAGCCCAAGAAGAAGGGGAAAGAGGAGAGGGAGGGGAAGGGAGGGGAGACGATGAGTAGAGGGAGGGAAATTGGTGGGAACACAACTATGGTGCATTTTACAAGGGTACATGTTAAATTTACTAAGTGTAGACTGTAAATGTCTTAACACAATAACTAAGAAAATGCGGTGAACCAGTTTGCTATGTTAACCAGTTTGATGAGAATATTTCAAATGGTATATAAAACCAATATATTGTACCCCATAATTGCATTAGGTATACAGCAATGATTTAATTAAGAAAAAAAGGAAAGAAAGAAAGAAAAAGAAAAAAAGAAAAAAGATCTACAGTAGCCAAGTGCAAGAATGTGGAACAAACAGAATTCTCAGGCTCAGTGCTTATAGCTCAGTGGCTAGGGTGCCAGCCACATACACCAGAATTGGCAAGTTCGAATCCAGCCCGGGCCAACTACAACCAAAAATAGTCGGGCATTATAGCAGGCGCCTACAGTCCCAGCTACTTGGGAGGCTGAGGCAAGAGAATCACTTAAGTCCAAGAATTTGAGGTTGCTGTGAGCTGTGATGCCATGGCACTCTACTGAGGGTGACATAGTGAGACTCTGTCTCAAAAAAAAATTAGAATTCTCAAACACTGCTACTCAAAATGAAAATATTTTGGAAAATGTTTTTACTTTGGAAAGTAGTATTTCTGTATGTTAAAAAATTAAATATATACTTAACCATATGACTCAGCAATCCCATTTCTGGGTTATGTACCCAGGAGAAATAAAAACATATTTCCACAGAAATACTTATATATAGATGTTCACAATACCATTATTCATATTAGTCCTAAACTAAAAAAATTCAAATATTTCTCCATCAAGAAGAAAATGGATAAACAAATCTCATTATATTCATACAATGAATACTAATCAGCAATAAGAAGTAATGAATGACTGATACATGCAACAACATGTATGAACAGTGGTTGCCTAAGGCTCAAGGGAAGAGGTCAACTATAAAAAGATATGAGGTAGGAGGATTAACTGAGGCCAGGAGTACAAGACCAGCTTGAGCAAGAGCAAGATTCCCTCTCTCTACAAAAAATAAAAAAATTGGCCAGGTATAGTAGGATGGGCCTGTAGTCCCAGCTAGCTACTCAGGAGGCTGAGGCAGGAGAATCTCTTAAGCCTAGGAGTTTGAGGCTTCAGTAAGCTATGATGATGCCACTGTACTCTAGCTGGGGTGACAGAATGAAACTCTGTCTCAAAAAAAAAAAGACTTTGGAAAACTTTTAAGGGGACAGAACTGATCTACATTTTTATTGTGGCGATGGTTATATACCTGTATGCAATTACCAAAATTCATTAAGTTGTACATTATTTAAATGGATAAATTTTATTTTATGCATATTAAACAATAAAACTATAAAAACTTAATGGCAAAAAACACAGAAAGTAAACATAAAAGTTGAAATTTATGAGGTGGAAAATAGTTGATCCAATTAATAAATCAAAATCCTAATTTTAAATATTACACTAAACTACATGCTTTAAAATGGTAAATTTTATCTATATTTTACCACAATAAAAAAATACATACTATAATAAAAAAATAAAATATACAAGGCACTAGCTGACTTCACTAAAAAGGAAAGAAGAAAATACATGTACAACATAAAAAATAACAAAGGGTAATTTGGACTTTACTTAACAAACCCAAATAATGTAACCTAATCGTTTGTGCCCTTATATTAATCTGAAATAAGAAAAAAGAAATAATAAAGCATTGAAATAGAAAAAAAATACAAACTTTTTATATAACCCTGTGCAAATAAGTTTGAAAATACATAGAATATGAAAAATTCCTTGTGAAAATACATTATCAACATCAACTACATTAGGGATAAAGCTTAAACAAGCTGATTTCTATACAAGAAACAAATAAAGCTATCCAAGAAGTGTCCCAGAAAAGAGTAAACCTGAATGGGTTCATAGGAGAATTCTAGCAAGTCTTCAAATACCTGATAGTCTTACAGTACCACATTTCAGAGCACAGAACAATGAACACCAAGGAAAACTTCTTAATCCTTTTTTTTTTTGAGACAGAGCCTCAATCTATCACCCTGGGTAGAGTGCCATGGTGTCACAGCTCACAGAAACCTCAAACTCCTAGGCTTAAGTGATTCTCTTGCCTCAGCCTCCCAAGTAGCTGGGACTACAGGTGCCCACCACAACGCCGGCTATTTTTTGGTTGTAGTTGTCATTGTTGTTTGGCAGGCCTGGGCCGGATTCGAACCCACCAGCTCTGGTGTATGTGGCTGGCACTTTAGCCGCTTAAGCTACAGGCGCCACTCGATTAATCCTTTTTAAGAACAAGGGTAACACTAATGCCTAAGCATTACCAAAAAGAAAAAAAAAAATTACAGACCAAGAGGTACATAAAGCATTAACAAAAAGAATATACCCTCACTTTAAAGGAATGAAAGGAGAGAGGGAGGGATGAAACTAAGATCAAAGGGAGTTTATTTCAGAAATCAAGGCTGGTTTAATATTAAGAAATCTATTAATACCACCTTAATAAACCTAAAAGAGAAAAAAATCATGATTGTCTCCAGAGATGCTAGAAAACATTTGACAATTTTTAACACCATGCCTCATAAAAACACAAGAAATTAAGAACTGATGAATATGTTCCTGAATGATAAAATATATATACATTTCAATCCTAAAGCTAGCAACTTAATCAGTGAAGAAAGAATAGACACAGTTCCGACAGGAAGAACACTGAAAGGATGCCTATGGTCTCTAATTCTATTCAATATTGTACTGGAGGAACTTGCCAGTGCAATCAGATAAATTAATAAGAAGATAAAGAAGTAAAATTATCTTTATTTGTAGATAATATGATAGTATACCTGGGAAACCCTAAATAACTCAAAATAAAATGGATTTGAACCATAAAAAAATTTGGCAAGTTAGTAAGATACGAAATTAACCTATAAAAATTGATAGTCTTCATAAACAAATACCAATTGAAGGACAAAATAGAAGAAATACAATTATAATAGAAACCAAAATTAAATATTTCAAAATAAGCTTAACAGGAAATATGCCAAAACTACATGAAGAAAATTTTAAAACTCTCTTCAAAAAGCACAAAAGGAACCTTTAATAAATGGAAACACATCTGTACTGTAGGAAAGGACAACTCAACATCAAAAAGAAGTCAGTTCTCCCTAAGTTCAAAAATTTAATTCAGAGGATTCTGGGGAGATGGTGAAATAGGAAACACCAGGAACATGTCTCCCCATTAGGTAATAACTGCCCTGTGTAATCTGTCTGATGTAACTATTTTGGAAATCTGGTGTCTACTGAAGGCTTACAACTTCTAGTGGAAGGCTTGGTCTGTAAATTGTAGTTAATTTCAGTCAATTTCAACTCTGAGTACAGTAGTAGTTACCAATCACACAACCCTAAACTAACAGTAGATACTTCTGCAAGTCTCCCAAAAGATTGGGAGTCAGGGTGGGGGTAAAAGCACCCTGTCCTCCAAATATTAGGGATCTTTGCTCTAATGACTGCTTATGACTGCTTATGGTGGAAAGTTAGGTAAGAAGCTATTACTGTTGCTCCTCTCACACCTGTTGAAAGTCTTGCTCCTTCTGGCTGAAATGACTACCAGAGGATTTAATGAACTGGCACTCAGCAGCAACCCCCACTCACCCAGGCCCTTCATTTTCCTATTTTGCTCTTTAGGGAGCCAGACAATAAAGACTAAGGATACTTAAAAACAGCTGCGTATATGAGGAAAATCCGAAACTGGTTGCATACCCGAAGAAAGACAAAGGTTCAGAAAAGACCTGAGAAGACCTTCAGTTTATACCACAGACTAATCTTTGGCACAGAGGCAGGATACTATGAGAAAAATGAAAATAATAAACAAAAACAATGCCAAAACCCAGCAAATCCTAGGGAATGGGGAAGATTCTGATTTTCAAAGTTATCATGTTAAATGCCCAGTTTTCAACAAAAGATTATAAGATATTCAAAGAAACAAAAAAGTATAGTCCATTTAAAGACAAACTGTCCCAGAAAAAGAACTGATGGCATACTGATGGCATATCTAGTAAACAAAGACATTAAAACAACTATCTTAAAGATTCTCAAAAGACTGAAGGAAGATACGGAAAAAGTCACAAAAATGATACAGGAACAAAATGCAAACATGAATTAAGACACTGATGATCTAAAAAACAACAAAAAAGAACTTGTCAAAAGTTTACTGTGTGAACCTGGGTTGGATCTTAGACCAGAAAAATGGTATGGGACATTTAGCAAAATTTGAATAAAGTCAATACTTTTGATAACAGTAATGTTTATTTGGTTTTCTAGTTATATTAATGTTAATTTCTTAGTCTTGATAATAGTAATGTGGTTAGCTAAGATGTAATATTTAAGGAATCAGGGTGAAGGGTATTTGGGAATTCTTTATACTACTTTTACATTATTTTGTTAACTCTGACATCATTTCAAAATGAAAAATTTTAAAAACATATATGCATATATATAACCTAATACTCTGAAGTTCCCTTCTGGCCGACTCTTCTGCCATCTGTGAAGCCCGCAATTTCTCTTCACACTGATCCTTTTCCGATTGCTTCAAGACATCATGTTCCACTTTCATTTTCTCTAAATCTGCTAATCTGCTCTCAAGTTCTAACCTAAAACAACAGATGATAATTATGTTATAAGAACTACAATAAAGATGATATGACAGCAAAATGCTTTCATCTGCAAGGAGATTTAATGCAAACTAAGGTAATTAAGTACTTACTTCTCCTCTTGCAATACCACAAGTTTTTGATAACCTTCTTCCTTGGCACCTTGTACTTTACGTATTAATTCACGATCCTTTTCTACTAAGAGCATTTTGTGGTGTTCAATAGCTGATTTCAGAATTTCATTGTCTGATAGTGATCCTAGTATTTTTTAGGAGAAAAATGTACTATATTCAGTGCTATTAAGATTTTTAAAAATCACAATTAACAACAAGCATTCACAAGCTGGTGAGACTCTGGCCATGTATTCTCAAAGATCCTCACTCACTGATAAATCTTAAAATAAAAACAAAGCAGACTAAAACTAAGATTTATTTTTAAATAAATAAATTTATTTAGCATACATACACATATTTAATAAAATATATGCATTTACTCATTTGAATCTTGAGAGCTGAAGAGATCAACCTGGATATCCAAAGAGGTTTACTTCACCTCTAGTTCTGTGATCTAAGCCCCAAAGATAACATCATAACAAAGCTGGCCAGTGGCAGGGTGAATAAAATCACAAAACCCTTCAAAACTTATGATTCTAGCAGAAATATAAATAACATGGAAACTTTCAGGTTTGTCCAATGAATTCATTTGTGACAAGATGGCAAGTACTATTCTGCAGACAGAATAACTAAAGCAAATTCATATCCAACTCAAAATAAAAACAGAATGCAGCACTAGATCCCCATAACTTTTAAATTCCTAATTCATTCCCTAACGCTGTAGAAATGCATGAGTCAACAAGTAGAAATTAACAATTAAACAAAAATCATTCACAGCAATTGAGCACAGTAGCACGAGCCTATAGTCTCAGCTACTTGGGAGACTGAGATGGGAAGATTGCTGGAGCCCAGGAGTTCAAAGCCAGCCTAACCAACATAGTGAGACCCCATCTAAAAAAAAAAAAGGAATCATTATAAACTGCCTAAAACTACAGAGGACAGTTCAACTATAGGTCAACTCAAGGACAGCTGCAGGGCAAAGGCAGGTTACTTAAGCACTTAAGAAAGTTAGAAACAATATAAATTTTGAGAAGAATTGATGACTAAGTTTGAGCTTAAAAATAAGCCTACACAGGGTGGCACCTGTGGCTCAGTGACTAGGGTGCCAGCCCCATATACTGAGGGTGGTGGGTTCAAACCAGGCTTCAGTCAAACTGCAACAAAAAATAGCCGGGCGTTGTGGCGAGTGCCTGTAGTCCCAGCTACTCAGGAGGCTGAGGCAGAGAATTGCCTAAACCCAAGAGCTGGAGGTTGCTGTGAGCTGTATGATGCCCTGACACTCTACCAATGACGATAAAGTGAGACTGTGTCTCTACAAAAAAAAAATAATAATAAGCCTATACTGAACTAGGCTCTAATAACTAGCCTAAGGTTTAAATATAAATTAAAAAAAAATTAAACCTGGAACCTACCTAACTTCCTTACATTCTTTAGATTTAAAATGCCCTAGGTCTAATAACTACATGACCTAAATAACTTTAAAATTATAAATCTGATAAGTATAGAATTATTCCATTTTCAAATTTTTATGTAACTTAGATATTAATCAAAAACCTAGGACATAAACATAAGATTTTTTTTTAAAGTATCTCATAATGAACAAAATATATAAGTAAAGATATTCTACACGTTTTAAAAATTCAATTAAGCTGAAAATCTAGAAATAAAAATTTAGGATGATCCATTTTAAGAGTTTACATTTGAAAGTAAGAAAAAGTATGGAAAATCATATATTACCATCCAGTTCACTTTGAATCTTATTCCTTTCTCTTTCTAGCTCACTCTTAGCTCTTGCTGCCTCCAGTTTGATATCTGTTATTTCTAGTTTGTTTGAATGTTTCAGTTCTTTTACCTGTTGATAGTCAGAAATTAAAATTACCATTGGTCATTTTCTTGTCACTTGACACCTAAAAACATAAGTGGAAATGAGAAAAACGTGGTGACAGCAGAGTATAGAGTGTAAGTACCTCCCATAAAAAGAAAAGGAGGCTCGACGCCTGTGGCTTAACTGGCTAAAGTGCCAGTCACTTACACCTGAGCTGGTGGGTTTGAATCCAGCCCGGGCCACCAAACAATGACGGCTGCAACCAAAAAATGGCCAGGCGTTGTGGCAGGCGCCTGTATTCCCAGCTACTTGGAAGGTGGAGGCAGGAGACTCTCTTGAGCCCAGGAATTGGAGGTTGCTGTGAGCTGTGATGCCACTGCACTCTATCCAGGGTGACAGCTTGAGACTCTGTCTCAAAAAAAAAAAAAGAAAGAAAAGGAATGCCTGGAACAGTACTTAGCATGAGGAGACACAAAGAAAATACATCTTTTCCTAATAGAACTAAGAAATTTCTTTACAAATACTGCATCTGGGTGGGGTCATCTGGCTTAATCTTGCCTTAAAAGACTTAAGTGCAAGTATTTAAGGTCAAATGGTCTATAGGGAAAAAAAGTGAACTTTGCTTTTAAAAAAGTAGTGGGAACAAAAGGCACTCTAAACAGAAGGAATATTATATAAAATGCTATATAACATCATGTGGTATCACCCTTTCCAAACCTACGATGAACAGAAACACTTTATTTTACGTAAACTAAAATAGATAATAAAATCATTAGGTGAGCTCACATTTATGTTTTTCCCTTTTAAAGCTGTAGGATAATTACAAGTAATCCACCAATCTCTTTTCCACCCAAAATAAGTTAGAGCTAGGGAGTTTGTGGGTGGCAGAAAAACTGGATTAGAAATGATAGGGTGCAGGGAGGCATAAAATCTGCGGAGAAGTAACAGGGAATAAACTTTACATGCCATACAAAGGATTGTATACCCTATTAGCTGTTGAAGGTGGAGGCAAGGAATTAACAAAGGGCACAAGAAAAAAATCAACTAAATTTGGTGACTAAATAATTTATGTGTATATGTATGTGTATGCACAAACATGGGGTGGAGGGTGAGAGGGAAGAACATGTATGAATCATATAAATTTAATCTTTTAGTATGCAAAACCTAATTCTTTTACAGCCCCAAGTTAATACAATTGTCAATACTTTCCATGTAATTAACATATCACCTGACATTTTTCAGTCTTCATTGAAATATCCCTTTTGAAAGATGAATAATCCTAGTTTATAAGTAATATTCCTTCTTTCATTCAACAAATATTTATTGAACACCTAATTATATGCCAGGCACTGTTTTAGGAGCTGAAGATACAACAGCAAACAAGAAAGCCTTGTCTTTCCAATTAACTGCACTACTCTCTAATATTTCCATAGCCCTTTTCTCTTTGGTAAGGTGATTCTAAAATTAGATATAGTACCACGATAAGGATTTAGTCAATACAGATGCAAAGTTTCAATAAACCTGTACTCTTATTACATTAACATGTAGAACTATGGAATCAGAGTAGAAAATTATCAACATATACAAGTCAAATACTGTACATAAAATCTGAGATGGTAGAAATAGGAAGGTAAGGTTTACTTAGAATACAATGAAACCCTAGAAGAATTGGAGTTATGAGTGAGACACAAATGCAAAACTCTTAGACCCAAGGAGGGCAAGGACAAGAAATAAGACTCTAAAAATGCTGCAAGGAATGGTTTCATGCAAAATCCTCATTTAAAGAGGAAAGATAATATTGTATTGCCTTTGTACTGCTAACTACAATAAGACATCCTTCCAAATTAACTTGCAGACTTTTATTAAATGACAATACATAAAATGGCTACCTTATGCTGACATCAGTCTTGCACTTTTAAAACTTCTTTCTGGGGAGGCGCCTGTCAAGTAGGGCACCGGCCCCATATACTGAAGGTGGCAGGTTCAAACCCGGCCTCGGCTGAAGTGCAAAATAGAAAAATAGCTGGGCTTTGTGGCGGGCGCCTGTAGTCCCAGCTACTCAGGAGGCTGAGGCAAGAGAATCGCCTAAGCCCAGAAGTTGGAGGTTGCTGTGAGCTGTGTGACACCATGGCACTCTACCGTAAAAACAAACAAACAAACAAAAAAACTTCTTTCTGATCTTCTTTTCCATAAGTCTCATAAAACGATGTTTAATTACTTGAAAGCAGCTAAAAAATTATATTTATTTTAATACCTAAACCTTCTATAGATTGAGTTTATTACATTATAATTTCATGGACAGAATTTAAATTATAAACGCTTTAAAAGTTTGAAGAAATATACAATAATGACAAATGAATTGCTATGACAGATGTAATCATAACCTTTGCTACTGTATACTAACTGCAAAAGGTTAAGAATGACATTGCAGTTCATTAACAAACCATACTGTAGCTGATTTAAATATGAGGTAGAAAATTAGAACCATCTTATTTCATAGAAAGTTGATTCATTTCATGGTAACTTCAAGAACTACAAAATAAAAACCTATTTCTTATTCATTTCACCCTGCAATTTACTGAAATGAAAAAAAATATTTTCAACTACACTGTAATTACTGAAATTGGAAGGATACTATGAAGGAAGTGAAGCCAACAACTGAGGTCTGACCTTGAGTCTACTTTTACTGGTACACTAGTGGTACATGTTCACAAATGACTTATCCTCTGCATTCAAATTTATCCGCTTAAAAAGTTTTTCTTTAGTGCCTTATTTCTATAATAATAAAGTAATGAATGCACTTATATTAACAGGTAACTGTTAGTTTCCTAAAAATATTCTAAAGGGAATTGTTATTAAAAATAAAAAACTTATATGAAAATTTATTACCCAGTAGTGATAAATCATAGCACTTTTCTATGAGTAATCTGAACCAAGTCCCAAATAGCTACAAAAAAGTTTCTTTCTGCCTCCAGATCCCTGGTCCTTAATCTCCTTGGTGATCAGAACCCCCCAAATCCTAGGAAAACTAGAAACCCTTTCTTTAAATAAAATGTACAATATTAGGGCAGCACCTGTGGCTCAGTGAATAGGGCACTGGCCCCATATGCTGAAGGCGGCAGGTTAACCCAGCCCCAGCCAAAAACTGCAAAAAAAAAGTACAACATTAAAATGATGCATAAAATTTCAAGAGATTCGTGGTCTTCTAAGGATTCTCTGAGCCAAGTCACCTTGTTTTTCGCAAAGTGTTTTCCATGTAGATTCTGGCCTTTATATTGTGGAATTGCTTTGCACTTTTGACACAAAGCAAGTATTCAGAGATTATAACTAACACAAATGGCAATACTGTGTATTTTACAGGGGTTCAGATTCTATGAAAGTTCTCATCTCTGCACAATGACACAAAATAAAATAATACATATAAGAAACTAACATATAGTTGAAAAATGTGTTATCTAAGAAGATGTGTAAGCAAATTCCAAAGAGATGATACAGAAATTACGATTTTTTTTTCAAAGTTCTGTAATAGTATGATCTCACTAATTTAGCTTAAAAAGGATAATTCTGTGGCATGGCTTCCTTAAAACTATTTTTTATTGATATTCTAAAAATCAAAAACCTCAAGGGGTAACTAGAATAATGTACCTCACTGTGAAATATCTTTTAAGGTGATTTTCAGGCCATCTTTCGCCATCTTCTAATGCAACATTGATAGTATACTGATAAAACTTTTCTAAAATCTAACAAACATTTACAAATTTGAATAATTTAGACAAACACACTCCAGGTGTTCCTTTGCATTGCAAACAACCATTTGCTAGAAATGCAAAATGTTGATGAAAATTTCACATTGCAAAGAAAACTGTGACAGTCATGTTTGAAATATTATTAAAAATTTGTCCTTCCAATGGAATCTTTCGATATGCAAGATTTTAAATGAAACTTGGTTTATCTAAAGTGGAAAGATGGTTTTTAATATTCCATTTCTATGTAAAATAATGCAAGTATACCTTTAAAAAGACAAGAAACTCTTAAAGTGTGTGTGTTAAACAAGCTCAGAGAAATAAATAATTCTGTACACAACTGCTATTCTTCCTTCAGCAAAATAGGAGAAATCATCTATGCTCAAACTCTAAAAAGAAAGAGCAATAAAGTGTATATGTACAGAAAAAAGATAAGATTCAGGCTCAGCACATAGCTGAGCCTTGAAGCTTAGGAAAAGTACTTGGTGATTTCCAAGAGAGAAGTCACAGTAGAAGCCCAGCATATACAATGTCCTATTGCTATATCTATGGTTCTAATTATTCCAAGAGGCCAGTCTCTCTACTCAGGTCTAGAACAGTACATTAGAAATACTGGTTACTTGGTATTATTTTTACAGAATTAAAAATAAGTTATACTGGAATTGGAAGAAACGCATGAGAGAATTCCCTATATCCTGAATTTACTTTTTTGTGTTTTATATTTATTTTTTGTATACTTTATAATTCTAGGCATTTAATACATATCCGTTGGATATATAAATAAGCTACTTACAGTTAATCAGGAAGTAACTAAATTATTAATTTATTTTCTGTAAGACTTACACAATCTTAGTAGGCTGGAAGTGTTCTTAGAGATCAGCTAGAACAACATCTCTTTTCACCTATGAGGAAATTGGATCTCGATGATGTTAAGTAATTCACCTAAGGTTACACACAGTTATTGATACAGTGAGGAATAGACTAGTCAACGGGCTAAAAATTCTGTATTCTCTATGTTACATTCATTTTCTTATTTAGTTTCTAATCATTGCAACTGTCATTTTCACCTCCTACTATTTGGCATGTTGAATACCATCTTTAATATTCACAAAAATCCCATGAGATATGTATTATCCCCATTTAAAAGCTATGCAAAACAGAAGTCACACAGGTGGTGAGTGAATTCAATGAGTCAGGATTCAAAGATAGCATCATGTGATCCGAAACCCATGACTTTTCCATTTCATTTCATTACCTGTTCCAAAATGCTAGTTTCTAATTTCTAAATATATATGAATTTCAACCTACAAACTATATAACTGCACTTAAAATATTTTAACAATTAAAAATCATATTTGCCTAAGTTTCACTTATTCTTTTTAGGGCCAGCCATGTCTATTGAATTAAATAGACACTGGTCACAAAATTACTTTGTAAACTGTAAATAAGACAGAAATTCAAACAAAAAGAGTCACTAGACATACAATGCAAATGTAATACAGTATGTGTTTGCCATGTGAAAATCTGGGTAAACTATCTCCCACAGGTAACATCCAGTACATTTAAAACTACGGTTTTAGCCTTTCAGGCACAGAAATCCAATTTTGTCACCACACTTGAAGAAGACTCTCAAGGTCAGACTCACGTTAATGAAGCTTACAAAGAGTGATCTATAAAATCACAATGCCAGTTTAGTAATGAGGAGGAAAAAATATAACAATAACTATAATATTTGTAAATCTAAAGGATTAGTATCTTCTCTGCAGAAAAAAATTACACTGTGAAGTCAAGTAACAGTTAAGAAGGTTGCCTGGTGATTATGGAATCAGAACAGATTGACTGAGATGCATGGATTCTCTCATGACCACAAACTAAAACAGATTGGTTTATTCATCTCTACATTAAGAATAATCTTTTCAATGGAACCAGAATAAATTCTGCTGGCTAAAATTCTTTCTCCCCTCTCTTATAAATACTATCTCTTGGTCTTCTCAAACAATTAGTTGGCAAAGGAATTTATAATGAATACATTATTCCTTTAGATAAATTCATACATTTCTACTGGGCTATAGGGAATGCCTTCTAATCTTGGGGCCATCCTGTTTTAGTTCATTCTATATAACTCTACCCTTACAGAAAATCCAGTGATTTCATTGACTCAGAAACCAATGAGTCTATTTCCAAATTCTTAGTAATGACCTAAAACCTAATAATAAAGGCTGATATTTGAGTGATTATTTGTTAGACCCTATACTAATACCCTAACATTCTTTATGCATAGTATCTCTCAATTTTTGCCATAACTCTATAAAATAGGTTATTAGTTCCATTTTACAGATGAAGACACTGAAGTTTCAGACAGAAAATGAAATGCCCAAGGTCACACACCTTTAGAAAGGGAAAGAACTGAAACTGAATCTAGTCTGTCTGACTCCAGAGGCCAATATAGGATAACATACTTTTATTACTGCTAACCTATTTCTGGTTATTAGAATATATATATGTATAAACACACACATATTGCATTTGATGTAGAAAAAACCTTTATGCTTCTAAGGAAAATTTTATATACAAAAAATGTTTTTGGAATATTGAAATTATTACATTTTTCGGGGGGAGACAGAGTCTCACTCTGTCACCCAGGGTAAAGTGCCATGGCATCAGCCTAGCTCACAGTAACCTCAAACTCTTGGATTGAAGCAATCCTCTTGCCTCGGCTTCCAGAGTAGCTAGGACTACAGGCACCCACCACAACACCTGGCTAGTTTTCCTATTTTTAGTAGAGATGGGGGTCTCGCTCTTGCTCAGAGTGGTCTCATACTCTTAAGCTTAAGCAATCCATCCTTCTCAGCCTCCTAGAGTGCTAGGATTACAGATGTGAGCCACCACATCCAGCCAAATTATTCTTTTGTAATGATAACATACATGTAGATCATGCTGCTCATATTAATTTATTTACTGAAGAAGTATTTATCGAGTACCTACTATGTGCCAGCACTGTTCTAGGAGCTGGAGAAAGAGTAGTGACAAAAACAATGTCCCTGTTCTCTTAAAGCTTACATTTGATTGAGAGGAATCTGCTGGGAAAGAAAAGGTGAGACAAAAAAATAGATAAATATAAAAATATCAGGCAGTATTAAAAGCTCTGAAGAAAGATAAAGCAGGTAAGGAAGATAGTAAGGCAGAGGGAGGGAGAAGATGCTATGTTACTAAATGAGCACAAGGAAGACCTCTCTGAGTAGATGGCATCTGAAGGAGGTGAGGAAGCAAAGCATGTCGACATGTGAGGGAAGACACAGCCAGACACACAAGTGTAAAGGCCCTGAAGAAGAAAGGAGAGGCCCAGGGGGAGCAAAGTGAAGGAAGGAGAAACGGAAAAATGGCTGAGGAAAGAGTGCAGGATCCAGATCATACAGAGCTCTAGAGAGAAGACGAGACCAGCTAGCAAGCTAGCACAGAAATTGAACCTAGCTTCACTAGAGCAGCCACAATGGAAGTGCTGAGAACTGGTTAGATTCTGCATGGATCTGGAAAGCAAGATAATAAAATAAAAAGGATTTCAATACAGAGAACTAAACTACTGCAAAACAAAATTTCTTTGTCACTGCACAGTATCAAGTATTCTAAAGTATGCAGTAGTACGGAACAGTGGCTCATGCCTGTAGTTCCAGCTACTTGGGAGGCTGAGATTCACTTGAGTGAGGAGTTTGAGGTTACAGTGAGCTATGATCAGGCTGCTCTAGCCTAGGTGACAGAGTAAGACCCTGTCTCTAAGGAAAAAAACAAAAAGAATGAAGTAGAAGCATAAGATGATATACTCTACTAGTCAAAGCATTTCTTTATTGAAAGGTAGATACAATAAAATAAGATTAAAGTAGAGAGAACTAAACTATTCAAAACAAAATGTCTTGGGGTGGCGCCTGTGGCTAAACGAGTAGAGCTAGGGCGCCGACCCCATATACCGAGGGTGACAGGTTCAAGCCTGGCCCCGGCCAAACTGCAACAACCACTAAAAAAAAAAAGTCTTTATCATATAGTATGAAGCATTCTAAAAGAATGAAATAGAAATATAAAACAACTTACTGTACTGGTCAATGTGTTTATTTCTCGTTCAGCTTTATGTAATTTACTATTTAAAAAGGTGTTTTGCTCATTGCTTGATTGTAGTTCTTTTTCCAAGCGTTCGGCCTGTAGTTTAGCTGATTGTTTTTCAGCCTTTTGATAAAACAAAATATTTTAAAATGTGTTCATAATTTTTCACAACTTTATCAAAACAAATTAAGCACTATTTAAAATACACATAATTAGATAAAAAGTTATTCAAAGCAATACCCACTAGCAAAATAAAGCTCATATACTTCTCTCCTGAGAGAAAGTCCTGAAGTTATTAATTTAATACCTATTAACTCAACCCAGACATAATTAAAACAAACATTTTGGGGAATTTCCAGGCCACAGCAGATATGAAAAAAGCATATTTCAACACAGAAGAGAGGGCTCATCAATAGTAAGTAGTGCAAATTGAAGATCTAAATCAGTGGAGAATTTTTTAGGAGTAAGGGAGATAGAAGAATTAGAAATCCTCACTCATCTGGAGACTTCTGAAGTATGAGCAAAGAAGCTCTTCACCTCATCATATAATTAAAATTCTTAATGAAGTCTGTTTCAAAAAAATTTCTTGTTGGTAACACTCATTGTACTCCGTAGAGACAAAAAACTAAAGGCTTTAAAAAATAGCACTTAAAATAATTAAAATGAAAAATCTTGGCATTTAAAGGAATAGCTTCAGCTTTATTCTATCATCTCATTTAATTTACACAGAATAGCTTCAGCTTTAGTCTATCATCTCATTTAATTTACACAGATGCTCTCCATTTTACATTCAAGTTCCAAAGTCACAAATGCATTTAATATACCTACCTACCAAGTATAGCTTAGCTTAGCCTATATTAAATGTTCTCAGAACATTTACATTAACCTACAGTTGGGCAAAATCATCTGGCAACATAGTACTATGTAGTTTACACTCAGGATCATCTGGATGACTAGGAACTGTGGTTTGGTGCCACTGCCCTGCCCCAAGATAGTCAAATCGTCAAGTATCACTAGCTTGGGAAAAGATCAAAAATCCAAAATTCGGCCTGGTATGGTTGTTCATGCCTGTATCCTAGCACTCTGGGAGGCTGAGGTGGGAAGATTGCTTAAGCTCAAGAATTTGAGACCAACTTAAGCAAGAGCTAGACTGTCTCTACTAAAGATAGAAAAATTAGCCAAGCGTTGTGGCGGGACCCTGTAGTCCCAGTCACTCGGGTGATTGAGGCAAGAGGATCACCTGAGGCCAGGAATTTGAGATTGCCGTGAACTAGGCTGATGCCACGGCACTCTAGCCTAGGCAACAGAGTGACACTCAACAAAACAAAACAAAACAAACCCTAAAATTTAAAGTATAGTTTCTAAAGAATACATACTGCTTTCATACCATCATAAAGTAAAAAATCATTAAGTCAAACTATTTTAGGTTGGAGACTATCTGTATCTTCAATATGATAATGAGTGTCTGTAACAAATAATTTGGAGGAAAAAACCTGCTTTCTTCAAATATGAAATCATACTCTCTGGGCATACTAGTCAAGAAAGTTAAAGAAAGAAATACTTGCTGTCATGTGCTTATTTTAATTTCATCTGACAAATGATAAAATTAAATATAGACTCTTGAAAACCTCACAAATGAACCTTCTATCTTTTTGTCATCATTCAATTTGCTCTGAAAATAATCACTCCAAACAACTTCAGTGAAGTTCCACATTGGAACTACATACTATATTCGACTGCAATCACCCCACTTATTCTATCACTATGTAAAGTATTAATATATTAAAGGTAGAAGGATGACAACATAAACAGTTTCACTCTGAAATGAACTACTCTATGTCTAAGGTCCAATGATATTAACAATTTTAATTCAGAAAACCAATAAATATCAAAGTATGCCATACCAGCTTGTTGGATGGAAAATAATTTTTGGAGTTGGATATTGAATTTTAACTACAAACCAGGTGCCCATTAATTTCTCTTCAACCCAAATCATTTCATACCTGTTTCAAAGGGGGATAAAACACACTCTGAACTGCTTCAAATAAATGAAAAAAATTAAATTGGCATATTTGCTACAAGTTAAGCACTAAGAACTAGGAGTAAGCACATCTGAATAAAATGGAAACAGAATTTTCAAACAGCAATACCTCTGTAAGAGTACTAGTCTAGCTCTGCCGACACTTAACTTTCTCTAATGAACTCAGGAAAATAATTCAGTAAAGTTTGTATGCATTAGTAGCCAAGCTGAATTTTTATGGCAAGAAGCTGTCATTAAGATATATAAGATGGTATTGCTGTTCAAATAAGATTTATAATTTTAAGATCTCAAATCCCAGTGTAAGGAACATACTCTTTTGGAAGAAATTATTCTTTCTGGTTTGAGATGACTTTAGTCTCCAGAAGCTCTAATATAGTAATACTCTATATATACTTTTGATTTTGCATATTTCATTATGTGGCATTATAAGAGTTTGAAATAGGTAACTTGACTCCCAAAGAATAAATATCCCTTTGTAAATTTGGTAGCATAGTATTGCTTACAAATCAATAGCTTTCATCTTTACAGAAAGAATACATACTCTTGGGATTCCACAAATGCATGAGCATTAGATTAGTGAGCATACACTTGAAATCCAAAAAGTAAAGGCTTGTCCATTGCATTTTTTAAAAAGTATGCCATACTCTACTGGGAAGTAATTAAAACCTTACCTCCAGGGATCTGATTGTAGCCTGCATCTCAGCCAACTGCCGTACTTGTATTCTTTGGACATTTTCTACCTGAGCATCAGAATTTTCTTTTTCAGCCCTTAATTCTGCTACTTCAGCCTCTAAACCTTTTAATTTCTGACACAATTGAACTTTTTCTCGAACAAGCTGTTCCACTCGTTTGCTGTCTCTTGTGAGATCAACACTAAGCAGCTGGTTACGTAGTTCTTCTTTATCTTTCTCCAGTCTTACAATCTAATAATAATTTGAAAGAAAGCATACAACCTTAAATTACTGAATTTCCAGTCATGAACATGCTTTTACAAATTAGTGAATTAAAATTTAAAATTACACAATATGAAAGCTTAGGTGGTAAAATGAATTACAATGGAAAAAATCTAAAATGTCACGTTCTTCATTCTGTATTCAGGGTGACTCAAATGTGGGGGCAACGACTTGGTCCTATGTTTCCTCTATCTCTTCACAGTATCTAGTGCAGGGCTGAATCAGTTGCTGACTAAAATTCAAAATTATAAATACAATAAAAATAATTACTAAAAATACACCAAGTATTTTCAAATTCATCAAAAATATTAGAGGGATTCACATGAGACCAAAACTCTATCACTGCTGAGCTTTTCTTCTTGGGCTGTGTCTACACTAATAAGATTATCTATTTCAAGGCAACTTAAGTCACACAAACACTGCTTGTCTGTGTAAATAAAAACAAATGTGACCGATGAGTGTTTTTAAATGATAGCTTAGAGTTCATTAAAGTCCTGGTTGCAATGATGGCCTGGTTGTTAGTTCTCAGATTAAAGAAAGAATTGAAAATCATCACTCCAGGGCAATGTGCTAGAGTCAATGGGGAACTTCTAGAGCATAAACACCACTGGTGTCGTCATTCATGCCAACTATCACTGCCAGTTGGGCTCCAAACTGCTTCCTAACCTCTAAGGCATTTCAGCAGTTCTTCACTTCTGGGGACAATGGGGCCAAGCAATCAGGGTAGACTAAAGAGGGAGGGAGGGAGGGAGGAAGGAAGCCACTACTGTAAACAAGAGCAAGGGTATTTGTAGCCAGGATGAACTTCAAAGGCTCCCTCTAAGCCTACAGAAATAATCTTCAATGGTCTTTGGCTCAAAGAAGTAGAGTGTCGGCCCCACATACCAGTGGTGGCAGATTCAAACCCCGCCCCAGATAAAAACTGCAAAAATAAAAAAAAAAAAAAAAAGAAATGATCCTCAACCTAGGCAAAAGTGGTCTAAGAGACAACTATTTGATCATAGAGCTATCAATAAAAAGCTATTAATAAGGCTTGGTGCCCGTAGCTCTGTGAGTAGAGTGCCTGCCACATACACTGAGGCTGGCAGGTTACAGCCTGGCCTGGGTTTGCTAAATGACAACTGCAACCAAAAAAATAGCTGGGCGTTGTGGCAGGGACCTGTAGTCCCAGCTATTTGGGAGTCTGAGTCAAGAGAATCGCTTAAGCCTAAGAGTTTGCAGTTACTGTGAGCTCTACCAAGAGCAACATAGTGAAACTGTCTCAAAAAAAAAAAAAATAAATAAGCTATTAATAAAAAGTATGAGACCTCCACACCCCAGGGAAGGATCTGTCTTCTACATCTGCAAAATAGGAAACTGAACTGGAGGCAATGTGAGATCCTTTTCAGTTTTAACATTTAGTGATTTCAATTTGGTTTTTTCATATTGAGTTTAAAGTGTCAATAAGAAATACAGGTAGAGCTATCCAGCAAGCCAAATAATAGCATTTTTTTTTTTTTTAGAAAATAAGATTAATCCTTGGAGGTAGCTTTAGCATTCAGAGTCAAGCCCTCAAAGACCAACTAATTATTATCTCTTTCCTATTTTTCCTTCCACACTTTACATAAAACCATGGCATATAACCTGGTTTGGTCTCTCACTACCTTTTTCTTTCCTCCATGTTTTTTTTTTTCCTTCAACAAGCTGTGGTAACTTTGTGCAAGTCACATTTTCATCCTGGTCACAGCTGAAACGAAGGACTTGAGATGATCTTTAAGATACCATTTAGCTTTTATATGAGGTAATTTAAACATAGTTTTAATGAGGTGTGACAACTCATCAAGATCAAGGGGCAATGTGTAACTCAGGTTCAGACAATGTTGCCCATTACTGAGTACTGTGCATCAAGTACTGAGTTAAGTGCTCTACACATAAAATCAATGGTAACAATAATTTCTCTTGTAGTTCCCATTTTACACAAGGGGTCACAAGGCTCATGTTCTGAACCAGCATGTCCCCTACATTATTGCTTTTTCCACTAGTTTTGAGGGCTATCTATATGATAGCTGAATTGATAGCCAGAGCTATGGGACTAGATGATAGCTAGCTAATGGCTGGCTAAGGATTAGATTCCACATTTTAACTCCTAAAGCAGATATCTCTATGAGATCATTCTTAACACAAACTGGTAATCACTAATTTCTCTATTCACTTTCTCATTCACAGATATTTACTGAGTACTAAGTACCCAGACTGCTATAGGTAGTAAGGATACAACCCAGCAGACAAGCAAGCAAACACAAACCCCATGCTGTCAAGGAGCTTATTATAGTGTTATCACCACAGCACCAGTGATTATCCTAGGCATCTGGATACAATCTCATATCTTTCCTTTTCTTCCACTCTCAAACTCACATGTCATCTTCCTTGAAGTCTCTTCTCAATCTTTCCTCTAAATTTCCAAAGATCCTTGCTTGAATTTTTCTTTTATAATACTTATCCAGATCTGCCTATATTACAGTTACCTCTACATTTATTTTATTTTCTTCTAAAATATAAATTGCTTGACAGGTAAAATTATGTATTAGCCAATTTTACTTTTTAAAAAGTTGTTGAAGTACAGGGAATGGAAGACAAACAGATCAAGGACGAAGAATAGTGGTTCATTTCCTTTTCAAAGAATTATAGCACCATTCTAATTCTCCAAGGCACAGGAGAAGGAAAGGCAGTGTTATCTAATTGCTCCATGCATTTCTGTTTTTATTCTCTTTATGATGCAGCAAAGATAAATACGTTAGATGTTCTGGAACCCAACTGTCTAGATCTCTTTATCCTTTATTTTAAAGTTAATGACCTACGGTCTTCTGCCTTGTATTATTTAAAAAAACAAGTCTGTAGTCATTCCTATCTTTGTTCTTCTACTAAAATGTTTTTTCCCCTCTGGTTACTATTTTTAAATGAAACTTTTATTTTCAGATAATGACAGGTTCACAAAGAATTACTGTAAAGAATAACAAAGAAATCCTGTATACCCTTGACCCAGTTTGCCCTGATGATAACATTTCTCTTCTTCTACTTTATGGAAGATGTTATGCAGAATTGGTCTTAATTCCTCTTTAAACACTTGGTAAAATCCTTTGGTGAAACCTTTCATTTGGAGTGTCTTTTTAATTATTGATTCAATTTCCCTAATAGTTGTAGACCTATTTAAATTACCTATTTTATATTGGGTGAGCTATGGTAGTTTAATCCATTTTGAGAAATTGATTCATTTCATCTACATTGTCTAATTTAGAGTTGTTTCAAAGGATCTTATTATCCTTTTAATATCTACAAGGTCATGAGTGATACTCCCTGTTTCATTCATGACATAATCTGAATCTCTTTTTTTCTTTGTTTAGTCCTGCTAGAAATTGATCAATTTTGATAAAATTTTCCAACAACAACAACAAAAAAATCAGCTCTTTCACCGATTTTGTGTATTTATTTTCTTCCTTCTACTTGCTTCAGTTTTATTTTGATAATCTTTTTCTAGGTTCTTGAAGCAGGAGCTTAGGTGATTTTATATGCATCTTTTCTTTTTTGAGACATAGTTTTAATTTGTCAACCTTGGTAGAGAGTCATGGCATCATAGCTCACCACAACTGCAACCTCAAACTCTTGGGCTCAAGAGATCCTCTTGCTTCAGCCTCCCAAATAGCTGGGACTACATGCACCTGCAACAACACCCAGCTATTCTTTTTTTTTTTTTTTTTTTGAGACAGAGCCTCAAGCTGTCACCCTGGATGGAGTACTGTGGCATCACAGCTCACAGCAACTTCCAATTCCTGGGCTCAAGCGAGTCTCCTGCCTCTGCCTCCCAAGTAGCTGGGACTACGGGCACCCGCCACAACGCCCGGCCATTTTTTGGTTGCAGCCGTCATTGTTTGGCGGGCCTGGACTGGATTCGAACCCACCAGCTCAGGTGTACGTGGCTGGCGCCTCAGCCCGCTGAGCCATAGGCACCGAGCCAACACCCAGCTATTCTTAGAGATGGGGTCTCCCTCTAGTTCAGGTTGGTCTCAAACCCATAAGCTCAGGCAATCTACCTTGGCCTCCTAGAGTGCTGGAATTATAGGCCTGAGCCACCATGCCCACCTTTCTATACATCTTTTCAAGCACACACTTAGTGTCACACACTAAAAATAGTGCTGCATTTTCATTTACATTTGTGATGTATTTATTGAAATGTAATCTCCACTGAAATGTTTTCCACTGAAATTTCCTCTTTGACTCAAATTATTATTATTTGAAATATGTCATTTCATTTCCAAATGTTTGAATATTTCCCTGTTTCTTTTTTGTTACTGATTTCTAGTTTGACTCTACTGTGGTCAGAGAACTTACTCTGTATGATTTCAAGTTTTGTAAGTTTGCTGAGGCTTATTTTACAACCCAGAATATGGTCAATCTTGTATATGTTCAGGGAGCACCAACGTGTTTGGGTACCTTAGTTGAGTGAAGTGTTATATAAATATTAACTAGATCCTGTTGGTTGATGGCATCGTCAACTTCGTACTGATTTTCTCTTTTTTTTGAGACAGTCTCACTCCTTCACCCAGGTTAGAATACCATCATAGCATCAGTGGCATCATCATAGCTCATTGCACCCTATATTTTGTACCAGTTAAAATTATAAAATTGAGGCTCAGCGTCTGTGGCTCAGCAGGCTAAGGCACCACCCACGTACACCTGAGCTGGTGGGTTCGAATCCAGCCTGGGCCCGCCAAACAACAATGATGGCTACAACCAAAAAACAGCCAGCGTTGTGGCAGGCACCTATAGTCCCAGGTACTTGGGAGGCGGAGGCAGGAGACTTGCTTGAGCCCAGGAACTGGAGGTTGCTGTGAGCTGTAATGCCATAGCACTCTATCTAGGGTGACAGCATGAGGCTCTGTCTCAAAAAAAAAAATTATAAAATTGAGAGGGGGTAAGAGTGGGCTCTACTTTGAGTTTTGAAATTCTTGCTGTTTCTATACAGTATATTTGAAGTTATATTTGCTGTTCCATGATTCATAGCCACCTCTCCAGATTTTACTGATTTTATATATACAAACTAGAGTATGAAGATAAGTGATGAGATGAAAACAAATTCCCAATCATCCACTCAGTAATACTGCTTCTGCATGATGAATTGGGAAGTAAAAGGAAAAAAACTTCTGTTTTATCAGAAATTTTACTTTTCTAGTCTCTATTAATTATGACTTCTTAATTATCATTCATCTTCAGATTACTAAGGCTATCATAACACAGACCAATTATGAAAACTAGTGATACCATTAACCCCTTAAAATTTTTAATAAATATTATTTGATTTTTCATGGGTGAAAATAAATTAGTCATCAGATTTCAGATGCAGGCTTAATTCTTTAAAAGAAAAAACACAGGAACCCCCAACCCACCTTTACCTTATTTGCTCATCTAGCCAAACTGTAAAATAATCATGGGGTGGAATCAATGGAAAAACTCCGGTAACATGAATAAGCAGAGTACATCAACTCCCCCAAGGAACGACATGATGGACACACTGAAGATCCCATTCATAAACAGATGGCTGAGATGTCAGAAATCGAATTCAGAAGTTGGATTGCAAATAAGATTAACAGAATGGAGGTAAAGTTGGAATTAGAAATTCAAGGAGCATTTTAAAAGTTGTTTTAAGAATTCAATGAATTCAAAGACAAAATTACCAAAGATTTTAACACATTGGGACAAGAATTTGGAGCCCTCAAAGATCTGAGAAATACAGGAGAATCCCTCAGTAACAGAATGGAGCAAGCAGAAGAAAGGATTTCTGACACTGAAAACAAAGCTTTTGAATGCTCCCAAATAGTCAAAAAGGAAGAGAAGTGGAGAGTAAAAACAGATCATTCTCTCAGAGAGCTCTGGAATAATTCGAAGAAAACTAATAATCGCCTTATAGGAATTCCTGAAGGTGACAAGGTGGCTTCAAAGGCTCTTCTTCATGAGATAATGAATTAGAACTTTCCAGACATGCCAAGAGATTCTGAAATTTAGATAGCAGACAGTTTCGGAACCCCAGCACAACTCAACCTAAATAAGACATCTCCTAGACATATTGTAATTAACTTTGCCAAAGTTAAAATGAAGGCGAAAACTCTGTGAGCAGCCAGATAGAAGAAAACCATAACCTACAAGGGGAGGAATATTAAAATGACTGCAGATCTCTCTGTTGAAACCTTTCAAGCTAGAAGAGGGTGGTCATCAACTTTTAATCTCCTAAAACAAAATAACCTTCAACCTAGGATCCTGTATCCAGCTAAACTGAGTTTCATTTATGATGGAGAAATTAAATACTTTAGTGACATTCCCATGTTGAAGAAATTTGCCATAACTAAACCAGCTATCCATGATATTCTTAGACCTATCCTCCATAATGACCAGCCCAATTCTCCACCACAAAAGTAAACTCACTCAGAAACTTTTGATCAAACTCCAATTTCCACAGTGGCAAAAGGATTAAAAATGTCCATTGGACTTTCGAAAAACTTGACACCCAAAATTCTACCAAGCTTATCAATATTTGCAATTAATGTGGATGGCTTAAATTGCCCTCTAAAGAGGCATAAGTTGGCTGACTGGATACAAAAACTCAGGTCAGATATCTGCTACATACAAGAATCCCATCTTACCTTAAAAGATAAATATAGACTCAAGGTTCAGGGATGGTCATCTATATTTCAGGCAAATGGAAATCAGAAAAAATCAAGTGTTGCAATTTTATTCGCAAATACAATAGGCTTTAAACCAGCAAAAGTAAGGAATGATAAGGACGGTCACTTCATATTTGTTAAGGATGACACTCAACATGATGAGATTTCAATTATTAACATTTATGCACCCAACCAGAATTTGCCTCAATTTATAAGAGAGACTCTAACAGACATAAGCAACTTAATTTCCTCCAGCACCATAACAGTTGGAGATTTTAATACTACTTTGGCAGTGTGGGATAGATCCTCCAAAAAGAAGCTAAGCAAAGAAATTTTAGACTTAATCTTAACCATTCAACAGAACATTTCATCCTAACAAAACTGAATACACATCCTTCTCATCAGCCCATAGAATATACTCCAAAATTGATCACATCTTAGGTCACGAGTCTAACTTCAAATTTAAAAGAATAGAAATTATTCCTTGCATCTTCTTGGACCATCATGGGAAGAAAAAAAAGAAAAAAACACAACAAAACTAAGAATCTAGAGAGTACAAATAATCATTACCAGACAATTATCTAAAATCATCATTAGATTTTATAAGCAAAGTATAAAAGCACCACTATACTGAACCTCAGTAGTTACTCTTCAACATACTAAATTCATTTTAGCAGGGAAATCTTTATCTTTCCTACTTTTCACAATAAACTTTTTACATGTAGCTCCTTTAAGGCTGTCATAATTACAGATGCAAAACTTCGTGATCACACATAGTATAGATATAGCTACCTCTCAACAAAATTACAGTTGTTGGATGGCCCCTATCTGGAGTGTCAATTTCAATTTATTGGCCACCACTGGATGAGTTGACAGGTTACTGGATGGGTACAATCCAGTAAGCATGTTTGACCACATGTTGTTAAGACCCAGGCTTAGGGCATTTGGAAGGTGAGTAGTGGTCTGGTTTGTGGGTTTGAGGGTCTGGATGGGCAAACCACAGGAATGTGACACTGAAGGTGGACTTAGTCTATAGCCTTTCCCACTCCCTCTTGAACTGAACCTAGAGAGAACGGGCATTTTTTTCAACATTATAGCATACACTGAGATAATATGATGATATTAAATAAAAACAAGAAAGAAACTGACTAAAAATTCCCTGGGCTGGGAGTTGGGTTACCTAAGTTCTATTGTTAAATGGCTGCTGATTTTCTGTGATACTTTGGACAATTCACTTATCCTTTAAAATAGAGAAAAAAAGATGGTCCTGCCCTATCTCACTTCTTACAAGTAGAAGTAAGATGATATATGAATAAAGCACTTCAGGCTGTAAAGAATGCTTTAAATGCAAAAAACTATTACAAATATTTATAGTGTTCTGGTACTGGATTCTTAACGGACTCAAAGGATCCGAAGTTCAGCTTCTTACATATGAAACAATCATGAAACAATCTGTTCACTGATAGGAATAAATCAGTCTGATCCAAAAAGCAGTTTTAGTTTTTATTAGATGCCTAGAACACTATAAATATTTAGTAATTGGTAAAAGACAGTGAGTATATTTTAATGCTTAATTCCAAATAAAGACAATTCAATAGATTTAAAATGTAGATGTGTTTGTAAACAGAATGTATCTCAGAACTTTAGACTGTGATATTTTTTATGACTATGGCAGGATAAAATAGCTATTTCTCTCTTTCCTTCCTAAAAAATCATAAAAACAAGAAGAATGAAAAACAGAAACCCTATTTTTGGAAAACAAGAAAACCAACCACAAAATGAGTAGAAAAACTACCAAAAGCAATGGAGATGGAGTAGGAGTGCATGCTGTAGGGAGCAGAGAGAGAATGTGGCAGCTGCAGATGTCAGAAAGAAAAAAGGACACTTTTTGAAGGTGATGGGTATGCTCTAAGGGATAAATCCCTTCTTTATATCATTGGGAACAAGGTACATGGTCTGACAGATGGAGCTCTCCAGCATGTGGTTTGGTTTTAAGAAGTAGAGGAGACAATACTAAATGAGGAATTATACAAACTATTTGCAAAGAGAAGTCTGTCTCAACTATGAGAATCAAAAGATTTTGTCTCATAGATATCCCCAAAGTTGTCTATCTCTATTGGCTGGGGCAAAATAAAGAAGGAAAGAAATAGTAAAGTATGACAGTAAAAACAGAACATTTACAAGAAAAATGTTAATCAAAAAAAGATGAAAATAAAGACACATATTCTACCATTAATCAATAAAAACTAATTATGTAATAAATTCTAATTTGGGATTTATAAAACATATAATCAGGGTGGCGCCTGTGGCTTAGTGGGTGGGGCACCAGCCCCATATACCAAGGGTGGAAGGTTCGAACCCGGCCCCAGTCGAACTGCAACAAAAAAATAGTTGGGTGTTGTGGTGGGTACCTGTAGTCCCAGCTACTCCAGAGGCTGAGGCAAGAGAATCGCCTAAGCTCAGGAGTTGGAGGTTGCTGTGAGCAATGTGACGCCACAGCACCCTACCAAGGGCGATAAAGTGAAACTCTGTCTCTACAAAAAAAAAAATAATAATAATAATAAATATATATATATAAACATATAATCACACAGTTTTATTGACTAGAATAATAATGAACAAATTTGTACAATAAATCACTAACCTCTGCTTCATGCTTTATTTTTTCTTCTTCTAAAATATGTGCAAACTCTTCTTTCTGGTGCTCAAATTCTGACTTAAGGAATGTGTGTTCATAGCGAAGCTTATTATACTCAGCTCTATACTTTTCCACTTCCTAAATTAAAGGAAGATAATTTATCACAGATAGATAAACAAAATTTGTACCTACTTCAAAAATCACTTTTGAAAATAGTGATTGAATATAATTTCAAATTACATTATATTGACGGCTATTCTAAAAGTAAAATATAATAAATATCACAAATATAAACAAACCTAGAAGAGTCCTTATGACAAGTTTCTTACATATGAAACTATGTCATACTACTATGAAACTATGTCACTACATTCCTGAGAAAGTATCAATAAAGTAAATTACCGTTCAATTGACTTTATAACTTCACTGACTCTCATTAAAAATAAAATTGTATATCATAACTTAAGTTTTTACTTCTGGGTTTAATAAAATAACACAATAGAACCTCTGTAGGTTGACCACCCAAGGGACTGTAACAAACTGGTCAACGTACAGAGGTGGTCAACATAAGAAACTTCCATTGACTATATGCAGTGCAAGTCCAGTCTATGAAAATTACATCAATTTAAGGAGGTGGTAAGGAAGTAGTCAACTATGGAGGTTCTACTATATTTAAGTGTAAGGTACATCTTTTAAAAGATAGCTGGATTTAAAAAGTATAATTAAGTACAAAATACCACATTCTTACAAATCGAATAAGAAAAACTAAAAATAGATAAAAGGTTATTTTATATAAATATTTACTATAGCAACTTAAAAGTTCAATCAAATATTATAATAATTGGTCAATTCAACTTACCAACCTAAAGAATATATATCGCACCACCATCTCTCTTAACTAACCAGAACATATGCAATTCCCTAGAGCAGTGGTTCTCAACCTCTGGGTCATGCCCTTTTATAACAATGAAAATAATCCTGCATATCAGATATTTATATTACGATTCATAACAGTAGCAAAATTACAGTTATGAAGTAGCAACGAAAATAAACTCAAGGTTGGGAGTCATCACAACATGAGGAACTGTATTAAAGGGTCGCGGTATTAGGAGGCATTAGGAAGGTTGAGAACCACTGCCCTAGAGTGCTCTAATCCTGCCTCCTAATGGCATTCTAGGAAAGCTGCTAGTATTCTGAAAACTTGACAAAAAACTTGGGTGATACAGCAGAAATATATAGGAAATACTATTTTTGCAAAATTTCAAATAACGAGGAAAGTGTGTCTCCTAAAGCACTCAGCTCACTGTAAATCTTAAATTGAAAGATTCCTAAGCCAATTAACAAACCAAGAAAATAGGTTTCATGATTTTATTAGAGACATACTTTGATTTGCTTTGAAAAAATGCTTTTACTTAACTTAATCATACACCTTTGGCCTGAAAGATTTTGTTTTTTTCCAAAAATTAAATCTACTCCCAAACCATAATGGTTCACCATTAGGAGTATATTCAAAAGACCATATTATCAGCCAGTAAGCCATTATAAAGAGGAATCCACAACGGTTTTATGCAATGGAAGCATGACTAGACTATAGCTACCCAAAGGGCTCCATTTTGAAGAGGACAATAATCCTATGTATGTCCAAGGCCAGATCTATTTGTTAAATACAGTAACACATATAAAATGCCTAGCATAGTACTAATAGATGTATATCTGCAGCCTTTTTTCTGGCCTCTCTAGTAAGCATTTAGTCATATCTACCAACACTTTATAAAAGGAAACTCATCTCAATCTGAAGTAAAACTAAAAAATGTTTCCTTTATGAGGTCTATGAAATCCTTTCCTTAACCAATAATAATTGAGCACTTCTTATATACCAGGAACTATTCTAGGAAGTTGGAATATAACATGAACACCACAAGGGTTCTTCCTCTCATGCTGCTTCTATTCCAAAGTTGGTAAAATAAGTAGGTAAAATAAGACCTACAACATATAAAGGAGTTAGCCAAAAGATATCTGGAGGGAACAGATTCAAGGCAAAGTAATGCTAGAGCAAAGGTTCTTCAATTGCACCCCTTCTGGCATGTCAAATAAAAGTGAGGAGGCCAATGTCAATGGAGGAAAGGAGGTCAGAAAAGTAATGGAGTCCAACCCTAGGGAGCTACTGTAGGGTTTTTAGGTAGGGGAATGATGCTTTTTATCAAGACTTTGATAGTCACATGAAAATAATTGCACAGTTCTTCATATAAGGTACTTACTTCATCCAGATTGCGAAAACGTTCTCTCATTGGAGTTTCTAATTCTTGCTGTATTTGAAATCTTAATACTTCCAACTTTTGCGGAGTTAATACCTAACATATAAATACAAACAATTCTAAATAGGAAATCGTAAGTATTAAAATCAAGAGTTATCCAAATTTCAAAGCCTCTCTAATTATGACAATCGAATTCAATTCATCAAAGTTTTCACAATATTGCTGATTTTACAGTAATCATTATATAAATAGAATCATCATTCAAAACAATACGTTAAGAATCTCAATTTCAGACTCTCAGATACATGAAAAATTCCTTTAACATGAAGTCAAGTCACTGACTATTACGTTAGGAATAACTATGCATCAAGTTGGATACAATGGCTGATAGTCCATTTACCAAAGTAAGCAAAATAAAGGTGTAATAATTTGTTATACCAAAGGGATTTCTTGAGACTTACTATTTAATCAAAAAAGGCTGGTTTTTATTCTCACCACCAAAACTAATTTAGGTCATAATCTCTTACGATACTCATATTTCATATGTAATTAAATATATATGTACTCTCCATATGGGCAGACAGTTAGTCTTGGTTCACCTATTGTATTTGTAACGACACCCATCACTGCCTGGGACATTGATTATTGCTTCATGAATGAATGAACAAATACTGGTCATAAAAAAAATTAGTTTTTATTTAAATTAGACTCTATAAAAATGAGAATAATGTTCAGTTTAATTCATTTGTTCATTGATATTCCGAATATTTTATGTCCATTAATTTATTTAATTCCAAAAGATCACAGTAGCTACACTGGGCACACAAAGAGTCTAAATAAATTCCTAAAGATCATAAAGACTCACACAAAGCACATATCTCCTCACAAGAAGTTCAAACTCTGGCATGAAAAATAACTCTATACACAAAGAACTATAGAACTAGGCATTACAGGCTTACCAGATAGGTAAAGTCAAAGAGAAAAAAACATTTAGGATAGAAAGAATAATGCATCAAAAAAATGGGAAGACTGAAGCTTGGGTGGCACTCAAACTCAAAGAACAGATAACATTTTAATTTTATCCTGGGACAGCAGAGACTTTGTAAGAGAAAAGTAATTCTCAAACATGAATAAAGGCATTTTGGATGAGACTACACAAAGCACTACAGAAAATGTAGAATCCTTAGTCCCCATGCATTAACACCAGCACAGAGATAATTATTGATGCTTGGTGATAAGTGAGGATGCACACCACTCTCTATACGTCCGTACATATTTAAGATTTCCATAATTAAAAGTTAATTAAAGATAATAGGGTTTCCACTTTCAGCCAAGACAATAACAGAAATAAAATTTACTCTCACCTGAAACAAACAAAAGAATAGACAATAATTAAACAAAACAGTCTGCAAGACACTGGACATAAGTCAGCAAAATCTAGATTCCTAAAAAAAAAAAACAGAAAAGGGGAGTTTTGAGAGCTTTTACAACATAGCACTGGAAAGGATACCCAGGCAGAATCTGACAGACTCCCTGACTTGAGGAGAAAGACCAGAACCCACGGACATCAGGGTGGTTAGAGGCACAACACAGGGGAGTAGACAGAAAGAGAACTATGAACATCTGTATAATCTTAACTCATTTAGTAGAGTACTGAGTAGCACATGTATGCAAGGGCACTACTTAAGACTGCAGAAGAATCACCTGAAAGGGGTAGAAAACTCATACAGACTTACAACTAGTTGCTATTCCCAAGAGCTAGACTAAAAAATTTCATTCATAGAGAAATGGGTTTTCAGCAGGTTCTTGCCTCAGCAGTGGAAAATTAGAACTATACTAAATAAAATTTGGGCAGTCCCCAAATTACAAAAGTGCAACTGTGGTATGATTTGCACTTATAAATGGAGGCTATTAGAGGTAATATGAAAATGTACCTGTTCAACTTTCAGACAAATTCAAGAACAAACCTACTGAACCTATCTCATTCATAACACAGGGACTGTGTGTACTCTCCCACTTAACCTTAAAAGCAAGACCTAGAAAGCTAAAACAGTAATTTAACTGTGTTCTATAACAATGATATAATAACTTCAAGTAATTTAACTGTATTCAATAACAATGTTCAAGAATATTTACTGGGGGCAGAGAATATTTACCAGGATGAAAAAATATTCAACACTGTGCAAAGTCAAGTCAAACATCCAATAAAAATTTGTCAACAATGCAAAGGAGGGAAATACTATCCACAATTAGTATGGAGAGAAGGAGAATCAACCTAAAATAGACCTAGAAGTGAAGCAGATGTTAGAATTAGTAAATTTCTTTAGACGATTATTATAAAGTTATTGTAACTTTGGCTCCAAAAACCAAAGAAAAGACTAAGTATGCTAAGTAGAGATAAGGAAGATATAAAAAAAAAAAAATCAAAATTGAACTTCCAGAGAGGAAAACTATAATTTCTGAAATGAAAAGTACAAGAGATGGGCGGTGCCTGTGGCTCATCGAGTAGGGTGCCAGCCCCATATACTGAGGGTGGCGGGTTCAAACCCGGCCTCGGCCGAACTGCAAAACAGAAAAATAGCCGGGTGTTGTGGTGGGCACCTGTAATCTCAGCTACTCGGGAGGCTGAGGCAAGAGAATCGCCTAAGCCCAGGAGTTGGAGGCTGCTGTGAGCTGTGTGACACCACGGCACTCTACCAAGGGTGATAAAGTGAGACTCGGTCTCTACAAAAAAAAAAAAAAAAAAGAAAGAAAAGTACAAGAGATGAAATTAATGGCAGATTAGACACTGCAGAGGAACGTTATCAGTGAACTTGAAAACATGGCAATAGAAACTATCCAAAATGAAACACAGAGACAAAAAAGACTAAACATAAATTAATAAACAGAATATCAGTGAGCTATAGAAGAATTTTCAGTGTCCTAATATTAGAATGTAATTCAAGTTCTACAGGAGATTAAGAGGTAGAAGAAAAAAATATTTTTAGAAACAATGTCCTGGCTAGGCACAGCAGGTCATGCCTGCAATTGCAGCACTTTGGGAGACCGAGGTAGAAGGATGGCTTGAAGCTAACAGTTCAAGACTAGTCTGGACAAACAGCAAGAACCAATCTCTCTAAAAATGTTTTTAACACTGTAGCCTAGGAATCCAAGGTTACATTGAGCTATGATCATTATGATCATGCCACTGTACTCCAGTCAGGTAGGAGAGAGGAAGAGACACGGGGTGGGAGAAACGAGTTGGGGGGGACCTAGGGATGGGAAGAAGGAAGGAAGGAAGTCCAAAACCTTTCTAACTTTGAGAAAAACCAGACCTATAAAGCTCAATAAGCCAGAGGCATCAAAAGATGAAGCAAAATGAAAAAACATATCCGTCAAACTACTCAAAACCAGCAATAAAAAGAAAATCTTAGCAGTCAAAAAAAACAAAACAAAACAAAAAAAACCCCCACAAAACAAAAAGACACACTGCATACACAAAACGAAGACAGAGTAACAACAGATTGCTTTTTTTTGTTAAGACCAAGTCTGACTCTGTCACCCTGATAGAGTGCCATGGTGCCATCATAGCTCACAGTAACTCAAACTCCTGGGTTCAAGAGATCCTCTTGCCTCAGCCTTTTGGCCTTTTGAGTAGCTGGGACTAGACGCTTGCACCACCAAACTGGGCTAGTTTTTCCTATTTTGAGTGGAGAGGAGGTCTCCCTCTTCCTCAGGTTGGTCTCAAACACCTGAACTCAAACAATCTACCCACCTTGGCCTCCCAGAGTGCCAGGATTATAGGTATGCTTGGCCCAGGTTTCTTACATGAAAGAACATAAGTGAGAAGATAGTAGAACATCTTTAAAGTACTGGTGGGAAAAATAACCTGTCGACCTAGAATTCAATACTCAGCAAAAATCTTTCAAAACACAAAAATCTTTTCCGATATACAAAAGCTGAAAAAAAATTCTCACCAATAGACCTGCACTATAACAAATGTTGAAGTCCTTAAGACAGAAAGAAAATAGAAAATGATACCACATAGGAATACGGATTTATATAAAGGAATGAAGTCCACTGAAATTGGTTAAGTACATGGGTAAATATGTAAGATTTTCTTTTTGTTTTTACTTAAATCTACTTAAAGTATAATGAGCATTTTATTCTCTTTATTTTACTTTGTCTACCTCACTTAAAACAGACTGACGATAATGAGCATTTTATTTTTATTTATTTTTTTTATTGAATCATAGCTGTGTACATTAGTTCAATCATGGGGTACAGTGTGCAGGCTTCACATGCAATCTGAGATATTTTTATCAACCTGATTAACATAACATTCATGAGATTTTCTCATTTACTATGTGAAAACATTTTTGATCCGTATTTAGAAGTTTTCTCCTGACCCTTCAAATATGTACCACCCATGCGATCTCACCCTTTGTCCCA
>CAUYON010041380.1:0-15659 GCA_963573935.1 Arctocebus calabarensis | reverse complement strand
TTCAGAAATGTTTTGATCGTACTGTTACAGTTAGCCTTCATGGCATTTTCTTGATCACTATATAAAGACATTGATACTCTACATTTAATAAGTTTCCCCAGTACCCTGCTAAGATGCACCGTAGGTGTGATCCCACCAATTAAATCATTATATTCAAATCAAATATGAAGGCAATCAGGACACACCTTTGTAAATCCATGGCTTAAAAACTATTTTTCAAGGTTTATAAATCACCACCTGATACTTTTTTTCATAAAGGCCAAAAGATCACTCCAGTTTCTTTTTTGCACTGGATATTATTACATGGAAAGTTACCTGGAATGACTTAACTATTCAAAGAATAGCCTCAAGGAATCGAAGAGCTTGAGTGAGGAAATGCATCATAGTACTTCCTGGGGCCAACCTTCCAGGTTTGAGTTGCAGTTCTCCAGCTTACAAATTTCAAATTCTCTATCTGAAGTAGGAATTGAAATACTAGTAATCATTTTGTAATATCATTTTAAGGATCAATAAGACAACATGAATAAGCCACTACCTATAGTGTCTGGCCTATAGTAAGTGATTAATAAATTTTAATTTTTATTGTTATTATGGTGCCTCAACAAAGAGAAAATTACTGTGCTAGGGGCTGGGAGCAGAAAGATACTCAGGTGATGATTTCTTATGTTCAGAAAGTCTCATCTATTTGAGAAGATTAAAAATAAACATGACAAATAGCAGTAAAAGTCAAGATGAAGTCAGAGCTTAATGAATGTTAAAGATAAGGGTGTTTAAAAGTCACAGAGTAAGGTATCTTCTTCCCAAATTATATTTATTAAGTAAGTTTCTAGACCTCATGAGGTCATATAAAAATTTATTATAGAAGTGACAATTTGGGGTCTGTGGGATATATCTGAGGCATGATATACTCATATTGGTCCACAATACATAGAAAGTTTTGAGCTAATTTTTAAATATTGGGATATTTCATATAAATATTAACTGTATAAATCAGGTTTTCAAGTTTTTTCCTTTTAATCACTACGTCTGTACTTTTGACTCCAACTCTGCACATCAACAATTGCTTGGGACCAAGAAGTGGCTGCCCTTCTTACAAAAGTGAATGGTCTCTGACTGACCAGAGACCTCTCCACTGCTCAGTACTTCATCAATACTATGGTTAATTACACATCTCTATTATCATTGCCCTTATGCTGTTTTTTTTTTATGGTAGATAAATGTTTTTTCAACTCTTCTTTGTGGGAATAAAGAGTATCACTCTGTGTTTACATGTGTCTCAGTCCGTTTTCTGTTATTATAACAGAATCCCTGGAATTGGGTAATTTTTAAAGGAAATACATTTATTTAACTTGTGGTTCTAGAGGCTGGAAAGTCCAAGACTGGGTGACTGCAATTGGTGAGGGCCTTCTGCTGCTTCATAGCATGGTGGAAATGCAGAAGGGTATGCAAACTTGTGCAAAAAGAAAAGGTAGGAAGTAGACCCACTTGCTTTATAACAACCTATTCTCATGAGAAAGAACTAAGTCAGTTTCAAAAGAGACCATTAATTTCTTTATGAGGCCAGTGCCCCCATGATACAGCCCCTCTCACTAGGCCCCACAATTCAGTATTGCTGCATTTAAGAATTAAGTTTCCAACACATGAACTTTTGGGGAACACTCAAAGCATAGTTCTAGGCAGGCAAATATCTCTTATCCCTGCTTTGCTTTATGTATTTCCTATCTGTCTTTTGTAGGCTTGTCATTCTCTATCCTGAATGATTTACAAAGATTTGGATGTAAAATGACATTCAAAGAATGTTCATTGGAAGAGAATGTGTGAGATATGAGAACAAAAAGCAAATGTGACAAGGACTGAAGGACGGGATTGGCATTATCAAAGAATATCATGGAGGAGGACATGAGGATCTTTGGACAAGGAGGATGTCATTAGACAGGTACATGTCTAAACTGTGAAAAATAAATAATTGTCCAGAGCCCCTATGACATACATTGTTCAGTCCCCAAATTTAATCACATCACTTCCTTACTTACAAACGGGCAGTGCCTTCCTGTAGTCTTCAAGATAAAATCCAAATTCTTTAGACTGATTTAGGAAACCCTATGGATGTAGCACTGGGATGCCTCCCGGCTTCCAATGAAGGGCAGTCCACATCTCCCACGGAGAGAGATGGGAGCATAGCTAGCTCACATCTGCCCTTGTGAGCTAGCTATGCTCAAGGGTTTGCTGCTCACTCAAAATACCAAAGGGTTTTGTATTTTGAACATATTGTTTGTTCACATTTACCTCCGCCCCACCCTACTGTCACCTCTTCTGAGAAAGCTTCTCTAATATCATCTTCCTCGAAGGCTCAGTTTGGGACTTCTTCTTTGGGTTCACTAAGCCCAGTGGACAGGTCTGCATCTTTAACATTTATACCCTTAAGTTGTATAATAAATCTCCTCATTGATTTGTCTCCCTCTACAAACCCTCTCCACTTCCTGACCAAGAGGATTAGATCCTGCCCTATGAGAAAGATACACTAGGGCTTGTTAGCCCCAAAGGAGGAAGTAAGTTTATGAGCTACCAGAGCATGATATAAAGGTTCTTTCTTTTGCAACTGGGTGTCCCTATCTCTCAGGGATTTAAGACAGTTTATCTTAAACTTCTCGGAAAATCCATAGCCCTTTCCATGATCTTTGTAAATTCCTGACGACTTGCTTCCTCATTCATGTATCCATCAACATTCCAGAAATCATTTAAGTCCTTGCTTCCAATCTGCATTATCCTAGAGGCTCCTCCATCAGTTTCCAGGGAAGATCCTGTAGAAATTAGTTTAGTGCTGGTTTACTTGTTTTATCGAAAATTTGGAAGGTTAAAGGAGAAGTCACAACATAATATTCTCTTCTTAATTCTCTATAATGTTTATCTTTTTCTTCAAGTGCTTTTCAGGGTACATCATCTGTAAACAAATATTGTTCCCTTTTTAAGAGTAAATGGGGCTCCAGCTGTTAATATAATGACATTTTTAAATCATTAACTTATGTTGACCCAAAGTCTTTCCCTTTATATGCGTCTATCCATTTGCCGTCTTTCCACCCAATGGAATAATCCAAAATGAGTTTGCCTTTTGTAAGGCAGATTTTCAAATTTGTCACACAGTCCGGAGCTTTCACAGACCAAACTTCCCCAAGTCTTTACCCAAGACTGGGAGCTGTTAGAAGTAATTTTTTTTTTCAGTGAGAAGAAAATTCACAGGTTTTCATAGTAATATTTTTGAGGGTTTTTAATGTGTAAATCTTTCTTCAAGGTTATTTTAAATTCATCCTGGGAAATCTAAGCTTTCTGTGGCCTGCAGATGGATGAACATTTTTGAGACAAGTAAAATGGATTATTTCATCTGACTTATTTACACAAAGTAGAAAATGGATCACAACCTTTTTATTTAAGCTGATCAACTTAATTATATCTCTTTGGATGCAAGTATTTGCAATGTTTTTTGTGGTTTGGGTGTAATTTCCTGCCAGAGGGGGATGTGGAGGTGGAGGGGAGGGGCTGCTGAGTTCTGGCGTCAAATTCCTCAGTCCAGATGCTCTTTGTTTAGCGTCAGTGACCTTACTCAACAGGGTCCAGACTGGTCAAGGTCCCTATAATGAGAAAACCAAATTACAGGTATGTAATTTTCACAGTTTTCTGCCAGGATCTCCAAGCTGGTGACAAATTGACATACTACTGTCTGTATAGAAGACTGCTTTCAGAAAACAGGCCACTCAGTTGAAATACTATACCTGAAGGATTGCACAATTTCAAACCTCTGAGATATTAAAAAAACATCCTTCACCCAAGTCTCTTGTAGAATGTCGAACTGTGATGCATATTTGTTTAAGCTTTAAAAGCCCCACCAGAACAACAAATATGAGAAAAATCTTTTGGCACAGGATAGCAGAGATCATGGTAAAATAACCAACCTTGGGAAGATAATATTTGTGAATAATGTTATACATTTCTCTGCCTAAATTTTAAATGTTTGCAATTAGGCAATAACTCCTTCATAATTGCATATATTTCTATATGGTCATTTCTCAAAACAGTTTATAAAAAATAGTAATCATAATAGTAATAGAAATAACTAACATTTATTAAGATTTTCCTACCTGTCAAGTTCCATTCTAAACACTTCCCATGCATTGACTCATTAGATTCTCACAACCATTTCGTGAGATAAGGGTTATTATTATCCACATTTTATAGATGAGGTTCCTGAGGCACAGAGAGGGATGTAATTTGTTTAAGGTTGCACAGCTAGCCAACTTCAGGACCAGTAGTCAGTCCAGGCAAACTGTCCATGGAGCTTCATACTCAGCCATCAAACTAGATCTTTGTAAGGCACAGTATCATTTCCTATAGGTGCATAGGTTGGCATATTTCTGACCCACAGCTTAGCTGCAAGTAAAAATAAATGATCAAGCTACAATTATTGGGTGTGGCACCTGCATCTCAGTGGTTAGGGTGCGGGCCACATACACTGGGAGGGTGGGTTTGAACCTGGTTTGGGCCTGCTAAACAACAATGATGACAACAACAAAAACAACCACAAAATAACCCAGCATTGTGGCAGGTGCCTGTAGTCCCAGCTACTTGGGAGGCTGAGGCAAGAGTTAGCTTGAGCCCATGAGTTAGGTAGCTGTGAGCTGTGACGCCACAGCAATCCCCCAAACTACAGTGTTAGTACATGCAGGGACAAGATCCCTGCATATGTCAAAATCCTTGATGCTCAGGTCCTGCTGTGGGTCCCCTGGAACCTGCATATAGGAAAAGTCAGCTCTCCCTACAGGTGGGTTTCACATCCCTTGAATACTACATTTTTGATCTGTGTTTGGCTGAAAAATATCTACGTGTAAGTGGACCCACACAGTTGAAACTGTTGTCCCAGAGTGAACTATTATGTCAAATGGCAAAAATATAATGAAATGGATCTTTTTTTTAAGTAGAAACAGTAGATAATCAAACTTATAGCTTAATCATCAGTTCCCAGTTACACCAGAAAAGGACACTAATCCTAGATTTATCCATTGGGACTAAGGTTAAGAATGAGAACCTGATTTCTAACTTTTTTCTGGGTGATTCTAAAGCAAATGCATATTAAGAAATCATTTATCGGCACCACCCGTGGCTCAAAAGAGTAGGGCGCCAGCCTCATATGCCGGAGGTGGTGGGTTCAAACCCAGCCCTGGCCAAAAAAAAAAAAAAAAAGAAATCACTTATCTAAGCTTCATTTTCAAACACTTATTGAGCACCTACTATTTGCTGGATAAACAGAGGCCAAAAACACAGCCATGACTTTAAGATGCTCAAAAAATCAAGGTTTGCTTGGGGTGAGGGGAAATAGGCAAGTAGGCAGCGATTATAGTATCGTCTGGTATAACAAAAAAGTCTCTGCTAGAGCAAAGATGGCTCTAAGAATCCTAAGAAAAGGAAACAGATAAGGAGAATCAAAAAAATGCTTGGAAGAGGAGGCAAGATTCAGGCTGAATTATCTGAAAAAGTGAGGATAAATTAATTATTCAGGAAAGGGAGATTGAAAGAAGAGAGTAGAGAGGACTTTTCTGGATACAAGGATTATATATGTATAATTTCAATTAACACCACCAATTTATTGCCTATTTGCCACATTCTAGTGTGAGGGACATTATGTGATGGACAAAAGTCATGTACAAGCAAACACAGAGGTGAGGGTAAATGGCCTGTTCAAAGAAATAAGAATAGTTTATTTTGTTTAGATGGGGCACAAGGTAAAAAAAATAAAAAGTGGTTGGAGAGGTCACAGGTAGTGCTCCCTGGCCAGCAGACTCTGCACTAAGGTGCACATCAGCAAGCAGTGTGTTTATTAGGGAGTGCCATTGGTATCAACCCCTGGGCGAAGATAGGGGGGTTGTGGAGGGGCAGAAACAGAAGCTGAGATAGAGTCTCTACAAAGTTCTCAACCAACCCCGTAGGGAGCTATGGATTGAGGGTGGCCAGAAATGTGAAGATCATTGTGTTAGAACAGAAAAAGGAATCCTTATGAAAATGGTAACTAGTTCATTTTAAGATAAGCAAAGTGATGGATAGAATGCCTAGCTCTTGCCCTAATAGGAAGAAGAGGATAATTTTTCTAATTTTGTTAGAGATGCTTGCTCTTGTCTGAACATTTGACCATATGTCTTTAGAAGAGTCTCTCTCTAAACTCCCACCTCCACCCCCATTTAATAACTCAGCATCATGGATTGTGAGACAGACATGGAACGTCTTTCTCCATAACCCTACCATGTTCCTTATGAACTCAATCCTGTGGATTCCTTTTGCCCCCATTCTCTGTCAAAAATGTAAGCATTTGCCCTGTAGTTGTGAAGTCAGCTAGGAGAGTAATTTCGTTTTTATTTATAAACAGTGATGTTTAGAATTATGTAGAATAATAAGTAGAATTGCCTACAAATTGGTTATCCATTCATAACTGGAATAGTGATATTATTGCTGATATTAAGAACAATTACATAGAATACCACCTACAAAAGCATTTTTGTCTTGGGGAGTTCTTTTTGCCTTCAATATTTTCTTAAGAGCCAGGTATGAAAAAAGTTAGTTCTATTTTGTAGAGGGGCAAGTTGAAGCAAAACAATGTCATATGTGTCACTTGACCTGATTTCTTCAGATTAAGAGAATGACCCTTTCTCCCCAGATGCTTGTGGTTCCTCCTTACAGTTGCGGATGGCATTGGTGTGTGTGTGATTCTGCACCATTAGATGGTGAATTCTTTGAGAACAGGAACATACATGCTTGTCTCAGTCACCTCTGTATTCCTCAAAACATTCCCCACTGTTCTTGCAAACCCCCAGTGCTCACCTGGGTGGCAGACAGAGTAAAGGAAATGGGTGAATTGTGCAAAACACCATTTGAATTCAGTAGGCGGGGTGAGTCTGGAGTGTGGGTTGTCTGCTTCCTACAGATGGTCTGTAGACCAGCAGTGATGTAAAGACTTAGGCCCACCCAAGACCTACTAAGTCCTAAGATCCTCAGGCAATTCCCAGGCACACTAACACTTGAGAAACATGGCTCTAGAGTACACTTCTTGAATTCAAAAGGATTTAGTGAGTTACCCTGGCTGCCTTCTCCATGCGGCTCACCTGCATGGTTTAGCCATGACCCAAAGGCTCAGAGCCGGAGCAGATATAGCAGCACGTAGGGAGACATGAGATAAACTATTACGGACATCAACATCTCATTAAAACAAACACACGACCGCAGCAATACTAATACGTGTATATTTATATAATATGTCTATATTATACTAACAGATAACATTTATTGAGCAGTTTCTATGGTACGTGGTACTGTCCTAAGTATTTTGTATATACTGTCTCATTCACTGCATTGCCTGGTATTTTTTACATCATTTACTTGTGCAGGTATAAGTATATATAGAAATTCTCATTTATTATAAATTTTCTTTTGATTCTCATTTATTATCAAATGAGACTTTACACGCACACACACACACACACAAGTTCTGTTGTGGCCCCTACTTCACAAGTGAGGCATGAAAACACTGGCATCCCAGATCCCATGGCTAGACTGTGGAGAAGCCAGGACTCACACCCAGACAGTCTGGCTCCTGGGCTCATGCCCTTAATCACCAGCTGAAATAGATTAGAATTACCTTGATCTACAAGTGTATATTTTCTGTGTTAATGTCTAAAACAACAAAATAGCTTTGGCAAGATAGTCTTCATACATGGAAAAGGAGTGGGGTGTAAGTTAGGAGATGCAATACATTCACTCTGCATAGTTACTGGACATTAGATTCTTGATTGAACCTGAGTCTTGGTTGTCTGGATACCAGCACCCACCTCCTGTGAATTGAGCAACATCCTGGTTCCCTTTAATTCAATTCCTAAGGCTAACTTAAAAACTCCATTCTGTCTTCTTGTGTTACTCCTTTCCCCTTGACCCTTCATGCTTATGTATCTATATAAAACTAATAAAAACTTGAGCAGGAAATATAAAATCACCATGAAACCAAACCAAACCTGCAGCAGGACCTCAGAGGGCCCCGTGCAATCAGAGCTGTGTGAAACTATTTTCTGGGAGCTGTAAACCTAATAGCTTACTCTATTCAAGGCACAGCTGCAAGGCTCCTGGGACAGATATGCCCCTTGTTGGAAAACAGAAAGGCTTGTAAAATTATTTTCACAAAATTTTTTTCTTTAATATTTTCCCAGCTACCTCGAGCACTCCTTCCCCTCTGCCCTACTTAGCTAAATAACTGGAGCCTGGGAGAAGCAAAAAAATAATGACCCCCCCATTTATTAGTTTATTATTATTGATGTAAATCTTATTATTCTAATAATACTTTCTACACATTTTTAAATAAATCACTTGAAAGGTTTCTTTTAACATTTAGGGATTTTCTTTCTTTTTAATTTTATTTGTACTGTGTGCATATTTTGGGAGTGTGTCATCTGGAGTTTGTGGCCTTCATTATGCCTCAGGAATATTCTTTTGCTTCCAGCACCATTGCTTATATTCAAGGCAGTCTTACTATTGCTTTGTGCCACAATACCCTCTCCTCACCTTACACAGACATGGCTCTATCTGGTCTCTTTTCTTTTGCCCAGGCTCACAAAAGCCCATTTTTCTTTGAACCAATATTCCTGGGCAGTTCTCTGTGTTTTCAGATACTGGGATTATCTTTTGGTGTGTGTTCCTAAGCCTGTTGTCCTGCTAAAAGGGATTGGATACTCCTTTTGTTTGGCTTGTATTTTTAGTCCCTTAGGCTCTGAAGCTTTGGAATCAGCCAGTTTCAAATCTTGCTTAGTTGATTACTACATATATAAAAAATTCTTTGACTGAATCTTTCAATCTCTCTCATACTCAGCCTCTTCAGTTATAAAAATGCATTCAACACTATGTACCATTTTAATAAGTTTTTGTCTCTGTCCATGTATTAATTCATTTTGTCCTCACAGAACCCTTCTAGAGGGGTGCAATCAACATCTTGTTTTATGGATGCACAGAAGAAAGGGCAAAATTTATACCCAAGGTCACAGACATAGTCAGGGTAGATTTGGAATTCACTCATGGTTGTTATGACTCAGGTCTTCTTGCTTTAAACAACCTATGATGATGCCTTCCGAAAGATAGAGTTGTGAAGAATAAAGAAATGATGTCTGCTAATTACTTAGTAGTCCAGGACTTGGCTCTGAGACAGTGTGTAGTAAATGTCAGTTTTCTTCCTTTTATAACTCAGGTCTGTAACTGCTGTTTCTTCTGCCTCTTGTTGCACTCCAACATTGCAACTTCTGACATTTTGTCACCTCTATAGAAAGCTTAGTTGGTTATTCAGTAAGGGTGCTATCCTTAGCCCATAACCTTCAAAGACCATGTTAAATATCATACACAAATATGTGGTTATGTATGAATATGCGTGAGTTTTGTCTAAAATGAGATTGAAACTTGTCTGCAAGTGTTTTATCTTCAAAGAGGGAAAGGGGACAGGCAGGAAGGAATGGAGTAAGACGATATAGATGGCAACTCTAAATCTGTGTTCAACATGACTCCAACTCTCCTGATCGCTTTCCTCTCCCTTTGTTCCTGGTCCTCACAACTAGCATGGGTCCAGACAGAAAGCAGAAATAAAGATAAGAATTTGATTAAAATTCCCATCCCAGGGTGCTTTATTCATTGAAAATGTGGCAAGATAGATTTAGGTCTTCAGAATGGTGTTCTATTAATAACTTATAGTCAGCAACCCAAATTCTGAATGCTTACAGCAATAGTTCTCAAGGGGTGGGCCCTGGTTCCAGTTCATAACTTGTGAACATGTGGTAAATGTAAAGGCTTGGGTCTGAAATCTACTGAGCCAGAAATTCTGGGGGAGGGACCCAACGATCTGTTTTAACAAGCCTTCCATGTGATTCTAATCACAAGAATCACAAGTTTGACAATCTTTAGATGAAATTGCGAGGAGGGAACCAGTTAACAAATTAGAGCTGCAAGCTAAACACAGCCTAATTTTTTTATAAATAAAGTTTTATGGATACACAGCCACACACATTCATTTACTTATTGCTTATGGCTGCTTTTCTGCTACAATGACAGAGCTGAATTGTTGTAACAGAGACTAGATTGCTTGCAAAGCTCAAAAATTTTACTATCTATACTTCTTTTTTAGAAAAAGTTTTCTGAACCCTGGCTTAGAAAATTATAGGAAGAGGGAGGCACCAAGACAACAAATTAGAAGTGCCTCTGCCATCTATATGATTTGTGACCTTGGAAAATTTACTACTGGTCTTTATTTTTATTACTCAAAATTGAGTAAGAATAACTATATCCACCTTATAACTTGTGATGATGAGTTAGTACCTGCAAAGGTATGTGTAGAATTTCTAGTACTTAACAATCACTCGGTAAGTGGTAGTTATTATTATTGAAACAATGCTAGATAGAATTTATGGTTAGTTTATATCTGAGTCTGAATAAAAGTACAAAAAATTACCTGACTTACTAACTAAACACATTGGTTTGGTGGATATCAAAGAAAATGTTTAGTCCTACAATCCTTCAATAGAAAGTAAACATTTTCAAAGTAATGAAATGCACTTAGGTTTACACTTCAATTGGAAAACATATTTGTATATTTAATGTCTTTAGCCTTGAGCACAGCCTGGCTCACAATGTTTATCCATCTCTTAAAATATTGTAATTTTAAAAGTTTTAGTTGATGTTTTTATTTATTTTGAGTACAAATACGGAGAAAAATTACCTTTGAAAAAGAGACATTAGTTTAAGGACAATTTACACTTGGCAATTCTTGTCCTCTACTATGGGCATTAAAGTTAAAACTTTATGTGAATAATAAAAACAACAAGAACTAACATTCATATCACATTGTTTATGTATATTATATGTATATTATTTGTTGTGATGTTTGTATACATGAGATACATGCATTTTGTATGAACCGAAATATTAAGTCAAAGCTATGTTAAGTAATGTCTTAGCTTTCTGTTAGTTTGGAGACTTAAAACAACAGGCTTTCTCATGATTACATGGATTGGCTAGCCTCAGCTGGGAAGTTTTCCATTCCACACAGCATAGCTAAGATCACTCATTCAGCTCCATTTAGCTGGGAGCTTTGCTAGGGGCTTGACCTTGAAACATAGTCTCTCCTCTTCTGGGACCTCCCTCCATGTGACTTTTTAGTCAGACTGAACTTCTTATAGTACAGCAATTGGCTTCAAAGATTCCAAGAGGATGTTCAGTCTGAATACTTACCACACTTCTGTTTTTATCAGGCTTGTTCTAACAAGTCACATGTTGAAGCTTAGAGTCAAGGTGGAAGGAGCATGAATATAGGAGGGCACCAATACCAGGAGGCTTGCTTGTTGGGAGCCACCAGTGCACCAGCCAACCACTAGCAATAACTTCTGTATAATAATAATTCAGTGAATCTGGAAGACACGTTGACTGATTAGACTGCTTCCAGGTGGGTGGGTATTGGAGAAGGGCTATACACACTTATTTATTTTAACATGTGCTTGGAATCAATTATAGAAGACAAATTTGTTTCTGAATGTTTGTTTAAGGCCCTAGGTTTTGAATAACAAAAGCACAGAAGACAGACCTTTTATTTTCCATTATCTTATATCCTCTTTTAGGGATTTTGAGCATAAAGTGCAGGACAGATGTTTTGGATTATCTTATCCAAGGCAGAGTTTGGAGTGCAGTTGTATAAAACACAAATTATGCCTGATTTTTCTGAGATGAGTCAAAAGCTAGACTCTGGTGATGAGAAATCAAGGTGGCATTTGGCTGGTATTATTTAGATGTCTAAAAAAATCAAAATACCTCCCACCCAAACCACCTGGCAATAAACAGGATCATGACTACCATCAAATGCTACAGTGACAGCTGATTTCTAATCCATTGTGAAAACCCTTGATTCCTTATCATGTGTGCTAAAAAATTTAGCTTTACACTTTTTTTTTCTCAGATGATACTGGATTCTCTTAAGGTTATATGTTGTGCAAAGCATTAAAAATAATTTTTTTAAAAAGGAAAATAGGAAGATGGAATCATCTCTTGAATGAGTTACATGTTATTATTAAGTCTTCTGGAAGACTTTAACAAACTGAGTAGCAACTTCCTCTGGTGTTCCGGAGGGAATCTGCTTAGATATCCATAAGTGAGAAATGCTTCCTCTCTGAGGGGAAACCATCATTTCTGAATTAACACAGAACTTCCTGAGTACATGCTGGCTGAAGAAACTCTGGTGATCAGTAGTGTAATTGATAGACTTCCAGATCATTTTTATCTTGCTTCAACTTGGATCCAGCTTCTATAGAGTATGAATTAGTTCTTAGAATTTATAGCATCATATACTTTACACAAGGTTTAACAATAAATACAAGTGAATACTTAATAAATACTTTATGGAGATGATGATTGTGATATGACTGTATTTGTGAAGATGGAGAATATAGAGACTATGTGATAGATTTAATGCATTTGCTCATTCAAGAACCATATTGGGGTAAGTAGTATATTGTTCATCCTGGCACTTTGAAAATTTCCCCATTTTATAGAATAACAGAGGAGACGTTTCTGAAGTATGGTGAGGGGTTAGAATGAGGAGAAGAAAATGTCTGTGAATTTGTTTCCCTGAATTTGTTCTAAAATTTCCAAAACATTATTATTTTTTCCATTGCTGTCATTTATCAAAGGAGCTCAATGACCCCCCAAATATTAAAAACAGCAGAGTGTTAGGGATGGACATAATCATGACTTTTTTCTTAACACTCATTTTCTAGTCTAACTTCCTCAGGTGTCAAGTGAGAAAATACAGTCCCAGAAAACTGACATGAGTGTTTTGTTTAGAAATCACTCTTCTGTTTACTGATAAAACTCTGTTTAAATCTCAGTGTGTTTCACTACCTTTTGGGTGGTTCCACTTAAGGGGTGATAACCATAATTGATCTGAAACATGGAATGGAATTGCAATTCCAACCATGAGGGGATGGTATTGTAGTAGGAAACAACCTCTCCCCATGTTTCTCCATTCTCTATATCATTCCTGGACAAAAAATGGAGGGATGGTGGGTTACTTGCATGGCCAAAGGTCATGAAAACTGTGGGATGAATGGCTTCAGTGACCCATGTTCCAGGAATCTTGAACATACAAAGTAGAACAAGAAGTTCTCCTTACTGACCTCCATAAAATGGCAGCTGAGAGACTATGTCTTCTCATTTTTAAGTTCCTCTTTTTCTGGTGTAGTGTAATGGGTTTTGTTGATTAGAAAATGATTCATAATATGGTATGAATATATTTAGTAGAAACTGAACGTGTTAAGTAAGAGAATTCAGGGGGATTCTAGAAATGTAAGATGCAAGGAAGGAAATGGCAGACTGTGTATATTCCTAGGACCGTAAGTGTAAGGTAAGTTAGGGTTTAATCAAATGGAGTACAAGATCCAGGTATTTTTTTTTTTATTAAGTCATATACACATAGATCATGAATACATTCATGCATATGTTGGGTACAATGTGTTGATTTTATTATGCAATCTGACGTGCTTACATCAAACAATCAACATAGCTTTGGCCCCATTTGCTTGATTAATGTGTTAAGACATTTATGTTCTACATTTGACAGATTTGAGTTGTACCCTTGCAATATGCTCCATAAGTGTGGTCCCATCTTTTACGTTCCCTCTATCAAACCTCCCCCCCTTCCCTTCCCACTCCATTTCTCTCCTTCATCCTGGGCTATAGTTGTCCAGTTCTGACTGAGTTGCAAGGATCCACTTCCGTTTTTATACTTACAAGGTCCCTCTTCATAGGAATGATGTTCTACAGAAAAAAAGGCATTTATAAATTATTTAAGCCATGGTATGGACAGAGAAGCATACTAGCTACACAAGGGGTAGGATTTAGGAAGGAATTTGGGAGCAATTTTTGCGGTTGATAGTGAAAACTCTACTTGAGTTATCAGTAAAAGAGTTTGTGTTAATTCTGCATATGCTGGAAATTCTTGGGTACTTCATATTTTTTTCATTGACTGCTGACACGACTATGGTTAGTGTAAGAAACTAAGTGTGCATCCACAGGGCCTCTCCTTCTGCCTGGCAGGTCATTATAAGGTGGGGCAGTCCTCAGATGAGGAACTTGTGAGCTCCTGTTTCTCAGATGGTGGGGTCTTTCTGACTATCTTCAGTAATTTGTGTGGTTGGTCTGGATTTATTTTGTCCTTTTTCTTTTCTTTTTCTCCTTAGCCACATAGTTGGAAAAATGTCTCACTACTGTTACTCAACTAATGATGAGGCCATAAAAACCTATGTACTTAGGACATTTCTTTTTTTTCATATGCAAATCAACAAATGTTATGTACCACTTTTTTTTTTTTTAATTTATTGTTGGGGATTCATTGAGGGTACAAGAAACCAGGTTACACTGATTGCATTTGTTAGGTAAAGTACCTCTTACAATCATGCCTTGCCCCCAAAAGGTGTGGCACACACCAAGACTCACCCCCCTCATTCCTTCCCTCTCTCTGCTCTACCTTTCCCCACCTCTCCCTCCTACTTTCTCTCTCTGCAGTCCCCTTCCCTCACCCCCACTGTGTCCTTAATTGTCATTAATTGTCCTCATATCAAAATTGAGTACATAGGATTCATGCTTCTCCATTCTTGTGATGTTTTACTAAGAATAATATGTTCCATTTCCATCCAGGTTAATGCAAAGGCTATAAAGTCTCCATTTTTTAAAAATGTCTGAATAGTATTCCATAGTGTACATATACCACAGCTTGTTAATCCATTCCTGGGATGGTGGGCATTTAGGCTATTTCCACATTCTGGCCATTGTAAATTGAACTGCAATAAGCAGTCTAGTGCAAGTGTCCTTATGATAAAAGGATTTTTTTTTCCTTCTGGGAAGATGCCCAGAAATGGGATTGCAGAATCAAATGGGAGGTCTAGCTTGAGTTCTTTGAGAGTTCTCCATACTTCCTTCCAAAAAGTTTGTATCAGTTTGCAGTCCCACCAGCAGTGTAAAAGTGTTCCCTTCTCTTCACATCCACGCCAGCATCTGCAGTTTTGAGATTTTGTGATGTGAGCCATTCTCACTGGAGTTAGATGGTATCTCAGGGTGGTTTTGATTTGCATTTTTCCAATAATTAGGGATGATGAACATTTTTTCATATGTTTGTTAGCCATTTGTCTGTCTTCTTTAGAGAAGGTTCTATTCATGTCTCTTCCCATTGATATATGGGATTGTTGACTTTTATCATGTGGATTAATTTGAGTTCTCTATAGATCCTAGTTATCAAGCTTTTGTCTGATTCAAAACATGCAAATATCCCTTCCCATTGTGTAGGTTGTCTATTTGCTTTGGTTATTGTCTCCTTAGCTGTACAGAAACTTTTCAGTTTGATTGAGACTCATTTGTTTATTTTTGTTGTTGCAATTGCCATGGCAGTCTTCTTCATGAAGTCTTTCCCCAGGCCAATATCTTCCAGTGTTTTTCTTTTAAAACATTCAACTTCTTTAGTTATATGTCCAACTCCACCCTATATGGACCCTTATTCAGTCCCATGGGCAGCACAAGAGGGAGAGAGGGGTTCCATTCTGGGTTCTGTCCACATG
>CAUYON010041378.1:0-21610 GCA_963573935.1 Arctocebus calabarensis | reverse complement strand
TGTAAACATAAAAGAGGTAAAGTCTCTGTCTTTTATTATGGCTGCATAATATCCCATGGAAAACATAAACCACAGTTTATTAATCCATTCATGGGTCATTGGGCACTTGGGCTACTTCCATGACTTGGCAATTATGAATTGGGCTGCAATAAATATCCTTGTGTAAATATCTCCATTGTAAACTGATTTTTGGTCATCTAGATATATACCTAGTAGAAGAATTGCAGGATCTGCTGGTGGGAATACGTTCTTTTTGAAAAGAAGTTTGGAGAACATTTGGGGAACTTAAAGAACTTTGGGAACACTTAGGGAACGTGCCATTCAAACATACAACCTTTTAATGTCTCCAGTACAAAATTACATCTTTATGGGTCTTCACATTGCCCATGTGTAGCTTCACCTGCTTAACCACTTTCTCTAACTTCTCACCTGGTTAACTCCTAACACCTATTCATGTTTTAATTTCTCAACTATCATTTATCAGGCAAGTTTTGCCTAATCACAGAAGGGAAAAAACGAAATGGATGTAGAGAAACTCTGATCTACAATCTGGTTTTGGCTAAAGTTCCCCAACCTTTTCTCTTAGTTAGCACATAGCTTTCTATTTAATTAAAGCACATTGTTTCCTAGTTATATGCTTTTCCCTGAACTGAGCCCTAATTTCCAGAAAGCTTATGGAGGGCTTTAGCAAACAATGCTTAATAGTATAGTTGATTCCGATGCCTTCGAAAGGATTCCCTTGAGACTTAGGAATCATGATTAAAGATAAGAATGGTGCGCCCAATTTGGTGATGAGTGGTAGAGAAGACTTAAATGGTAGGTTAAGAAATTGCAAGGTTTGGCAAGTTTAACTTGGATAAAAACAGCTAGTTGCTTTAAAAGAATGCACGTATGCAAGCCCACAATAATCATATTCCAGAACATTAGAATAACATAAAAAACTGATCATAGCACAAATGTTAGTGAAGTTTGAGAAATGATGAAATAATGAGAACTATCAGTGGCCCATAGATAGATAATTGTGGTCCTGGTTTTCATAGTTAAGAAAATTTCATTTCAGGAATGAAAAATGAAAAAAAAAAAAGAGGTAAAGTTTAACATGATGGCCAATAATCCTGGCAAGAATTCTGCCAAGAAAACAGTTATCACATGGCACTAGCATCGGCTCATGAAGAACAAGCAGTGCTGATCTAATCTAATTTGCCTTTTATAAAAGGTTAATAAATCAGAAAAATACTATATATAACACAAACTGCTTGTAGATTAACGTTTCTAACTTGCTGCTAATATCCTCAGGCTTGGGTTAGTAAAGCTTTTTTCCCAAACTCTAATATAACCTTTGTTAATTAACATTGGTATTGCAAAAAGCTCAACAACAATAATTCACTCCTTATAAATATGTGCCATATTAACTCTTTGTCACTTAATAATTTGCATAATTACTTTATAATTACTTACAATTTGCTATAAGCATCTATTTATAAAATGAATTCATAGGCATAATCACATGTTGTCACGCATTTGGGCCTTGAAAGCATTGGGATTCTCCCATCTAAAAACCACATTTTTATGTGCACAAAATATTCCGAGTTATTAGGGGGAGGGATAGAAAATCACATTTTTTAAAGGTGTTAGAAAATTAATTACTGCACTTAATAAGAAAGATTTTCATCAAAGCCAGATATTGGTGATGTTTGCCTTCTGTTATGACCATCTCCCCTGCACAAGCTTCTTCCTTCTTTTTATTCTCAGCAGGAGCTAACCTCATAATCCCAAATGTCATCAAGATTTTTCCATCTTCTTCTAATCCCAGAGCTCATAAGAGATTTTCTAAATGAGTTATTTATGCCCACTGACCTGAGAGTTTTGGCAGGCCCTTTGAATATAGTTTCTGCCTTCAAAGACCTGGCAGCTTATTTGGAATTTATCATATTACACCAATTTCACACTTTTTCACAGGGTAATATTTTGAACAGCTATATGCATCTTACAACAAATAACATTTTAGTTTTTTTATAAATGATGGTAAATGTAAGCAATGTACTCAGATTACATAGAGATAAAAGAGATTAACTCTGTGTAGAAGGCCAGAAGGGGTGTAAAATGGAGAAGGAGAGAATAGAAAAAGAGTATCAAGAAGGATGGAGTACCTGAGTCTTATCTTTAATAGGGCAGAGATTATGGTGTGGGGGAGAGGATTATTGCCCTTGTGAGAGTATTTCAAACTTCAGGGTGGGATTTGGCAATTGATGAAATTTTTCCATGACTTCTAAAGTCTATTCACACAAATTCACATATGGCAGCCAGGAATCAGCCTGAAGATAACCAAAGCAGGGCTGCTACCATGACTATTCCTATGCCTCTGATTATTAAGAGAACCAAAGCTGATAGCATGTGAGGCATAAATTATCAACAGTAATACAAAATAGCAAAGAAGGGGTTGCAAATAAATAATAGTGAATTTGCATATTAATATGTAGGTCAATTCATATGCTTATAATGCCAATTTATTTCATAATAAAAATGAATAATAATTACTATGAAGGCTACTATGTACCAAGTATTTTCTGTACACTGTCTCCAATGCTTGTGCCAAATCTGTAGATATTATTATCCCCATTTTAAGGAAAACACACTCAGAGAGGTTGAATCTCTTAGCCAAGATTACACAGTTATGAAGTAGAGAAGTGTGATGACTAATTTTGTGTGTCAACTTGACTGGATTAAGGAATGCCTAAAGAAATGGCAAATCAGAACTTCTGAGTCTGTCTGTGAGGGTATTTCTAGAGGATATTGGTGTGAATTGGACTGAGTGGGGAAGATCCAATTAGCTGGGGGCCCAGATAGAATAAAAAGGGCAATTTCATCTCTTTTTTCTCTCTCACAGACGAAGGACACTCTTCTTCTCCTGCTCTTAGACATCATAACTCTGTGCTCTCTGGCCTTTGAACTGTGGTATTTACACAAGTGTCTCAAATAGATTCTCAGACCCTTGGCCATAGATGATACCATCAGCATCCCTGAATCTCAGGATTTCTGACGTGGACCAAGCCATGCTACATGCATCCCAGCATCTCTAGCTTGCAAACAGCCTATTACAGCACTTCTCACCCTCTGTAAACACATAAGCCAATTCCTCTAATAAATCCACTCTCATATATCTGTACCCATCTACCTATCCTATTGGTTCTGTCTCTCTGGTAGGAAGCTGCAGTTCAACATTGTCCAGACTCACAAACTAAGCTGTCATAGAGACAGGGATCAAGGTTATGCATGGGTTTAGTGGCACGGACTTCCACTCACCTTGTCCAACCTGGCTATGCCCACTACTTACTGTGCAGTCTGCCAGCAATAGAGACAACACTGAGCTCCAAATATGCCATCATTCCCCAAGATGATTAGCCAGATATCTGGCAGCAAGTTAATGACATTTGACAACCACCATAATTGAAGAGGCAGCATTTTTTTTCTTACTGGGAAGATATGTATTTACTATGAATATACATTTGCCTTCTCTGCATATAATGCTTATGCCAAAACTACCATCCATGGAATCACAGAATGCTTTATCCACCACCCTGGTATCCTACACAGTACTTCTCTGACTAAGAAACTCACTTCACAGCCAAACAATGTGGCAATGGGTTCATGTTCATCTAATTCCCCAGTCTTATCATGTTTCCTATCACTCTAAAGCAGCTAGCTTGATAAAATAATAAAATAGTCTTTGGAAGTACAGTTGCAGTACCAGCTAGATGACAATAATTTGCAGGGCTTGGGCAAGATTATCTAGCAAGCTATATATATGCTCTGAATTGGTATCCAATACATGTTACTGTCTCTCCCATATATAGTATTTATGAGTTCAGGAATCAAGGAGTGGAAATGGGAATGGCACCAGTCACTGTTACCCCCAGTGACTCACTACCAAAGTTTTGCTTCCTCTTTCCACAACTCTAAGCTCTACTAGCCTAGAGATCTTATTTTCAGAGGGAGAAATGCTGCCACCAGGTGACACAATAGTAATTCTACCAAACTGGAAGGTTAAAACTGCTACCCATTTAGGGTTTCTTATGCCTTTGAGTCAATAGCCTAAGAAGGAAATGAAGTATCAATGAAAACAATGGCAATTGCAGAGTTCACACTGGAGATCATAATGATTTGGACCAAAGTGTTAAGAGTAGGTATGACAAAACTTGATAAGACATTAATTTTGGCTGGCAGATACAGACAGCCACTACATAAGATATAACATTAGGAAGCATGAAGAAAATAATGAAAGTTTTCTATCAGACAAGTAATGACATCTTTAGAAGTAGAGAGAAAAAAACAAAGCAAGGAAATGATTGAAGAGACAAGAGCTCACCTTGTTTGGAATTGTTGAAAAATACCTATCCATAAATTCAAGAGATCCAATGAAACTCAGTAAGTATCAATAAAAACAAACTCATACCTAAACATATTCTCATTAAAGTATAGACTAAAATGGAAAAGGAAAAAGAGAGACAGAGAGAGAAAGCAGCTGAAGAAAAATGGCATTACTTTTAAAGAAGTGGCATTTATATTACTAAGTGGCAGATGACTCATCAAGAAAAACAATGGAAGACAGTAGGCAATGGAATTTCTTAAAGAGAAAACTATCAGCTAAGATCACTACATTCAAAAATATTTTTCAAAATTGAGACAAACTGAAAACATATTTAAGCAAACTAAAACTTATAATTAAGCCTAGCTACAGAAAATTCAGAAGCAAAAATATCAGACCAAAGAATAATGATCATAGATGTAAAGCTTGAGATTGGGGATAGAATGAAGATCAAAGAATTGATAAAAAGAAAAAAAAGTAGGTGACTACAAATTAATACCAACATAAATCAATAATGAAAACACTTTATAATGTTAAAAGCGGAATTAAAAATAAAATACACAATAATGATAGAAAATAAATATCTTTGGAAAGTCTTATTCACTAGATGATTCTCCTAACATGAGAGAGCAAGACATTGGGAAACTTCCAAAGATCAAGAGAACTAAAAGGATGTATTGAATAAACAATAAAATAAATAAACTGAGAAATGTGACAAAAAGTCAGTCTAAGACCACCCAGTCCTAAATCTTCATTTTACAGAGTGGGAAAATGAAGGCCAGAAAGAGAACAACAACAGCAAAAGGCAATTCAGCTTCCCTGGTGTGAATCAGCCTGAAGATACAGAGTGTGATTTAATGCTTTTATCTGCTACCTCACCATACCTTCACAAGTGGACCCAGAGTCAGCAAAACCCAAGGTACAGCATCAACAACATTAATTAAAGCAAAGTTATTTATTTTCAAAATTTCAGCAAAATGAACTCCACGAGCAGTGCTCTCACTTAACATTCTTTGTTGTTCCAGCTTTCAGCTCTCATGTAAGCACACAGTGAAAATCCCTGCAAAAGCTGTACCTTAGAGGTTCTATCCACATTATACATCTCTAGAGTGTCAAACAAGATAGTTGCACAGGGAGAAGGTAAAAAGAGAAATGACTTCACTTTTCAAGCACATCTCACCCTCACCTCACTCTGTCCCCTAAAACTGCCTCAACTTCCCCAAACAATATTGTATTTGTGCCAGAATGAACTCTGCATATTATACTTAATGCAAAAACTGAATTTGTTCCTTCACCAATTCCAGCTTTTCAATTATATTTAAGAGTACTGAACATTAAACTTCCACATTTGATGAAGTTACTCCTTTAACTTTAGGAGCAGAACTACATTGAGCATTTTTTAACCTTTAAAACATGTCAAGGGCATAAATCAAAATACACCAAATTGCCTCCAGAAGAAAAGAACATGTCTTTAACACAAATGCCTTGCAACTCTGAAGATAAGAGGTCATTTTCTTCAGAAATGTTCAGAATGGGCTATTTCCTTTAAAATGTTTTACAAAAAAAGTCCTACATTTCAAACTGGGTGGCTGAAGATTCAAAGGCTGAAAAAAAAATAAATAAATAAAATAAAAATGGAAACAGGGAAAGGTTATTTGAGAGATTCCCAACAAAGGTTGCTGAACTCTTTGGAAAAAAAAAAAAGTGGCAGTGTACCCAGCAGCATTTGAAACATTAAACATTGCCTTATGCTTAGAAAGTAGTTAAATTTTTCTTATGTTCTGAGTTTTTAGGTAGTTTTGGCAGCAATATTTCTGATATTCGTAAGGATGATCTGTATCTTTGCACACACAAAAGATAAGCCCCTTGTTTAAACTGAATAATATCTACCCGAAAAGTGATTTCTTTTGAAAGATAGAAGGTCACAACAGAAAACAAAGATAACCAGTCTAAGGACTTTAATTTGTAAGAAAGAAATTAAAAGGTAAAAGGATTTTCCAGGATTTATCCTTGGCTAGTTGAGAACCCCAAACTAAGACTTGGATTTTTTGTAGCTCGGTGATCAGGTTTCACCATTTGGGCCACTATTTAAATATATATGATACTCAAGCATCACAAGCAAATTTCTTCTGTTTCTGAGATACAACACAGTTTTATTTCTTTCTTTTATCTCCTTTTTCTTTTTTTTCTCATTCAGAAAGCAGTTCATAAAAACTTTGCTCTCTTGACATCCAGGAATTCTTGAACAGATTTGGGTACAATTTTATTTCAAAACATGAAGAGGTAAACAGAAAGAAAAGTACCTTTGGGAAGGTGGGCATTTAAAATAAAAGAATGGTATGGGAATGATGAAAAATAATACTAATAATATATGTGACTACATTTTTCCTGCAATAAGACACTCTCAGAGCCAAATAGCAAGTTCTTCATAGCAGGGTTTATTATAAAGACAGAATCTCATCCCAGATTCAGCCGCGGTGCACAGACCTTCTGCCTTAATAAAGGACAGTTGGGTTGAATATATTTAATTTACAGTTGTCTCAGAACACAAAAAGTGGTACAGCAGGCTGAATAGCTTACAGGAAAAAAAGAGTAATTAAGGTACTTCCATAAAACAAGACAATCCAAATGTGAGATAAAAGTGATTAAGTAATATCTCCACGTCAGATACTAAAATATGGTCCTGCTGTGAGTATTACTTTTAGCATTTGGCAGTGGTGTGTGATAACTCAACACTGTACCATGAAATGATTTCTTTGTGTCTTTGGACCCTTGTGCAAAGATTTCTAGTTAATTTCATTGGAATACTGTTCTCAGATGAGAAAAGAAAGAGACCATTATCTATCTAGTGATCCACTCCAAGAGTTATCTTACTTCAAACTATCTTTAGTGGAAATCTGGAAATTTTAAGATTTAAGTCTATGCTCAAGTAAGCCTGAAACCCAAGAGAGTAGAACTGAATAATTTTTTAAATCTTTTCCTTTAAATATCTAAATAACTGGAGTAAGGGATATTAGAAGTTAAATTAGTTAGGCAATTACTCCCATTTTCTATTTCACTTGACTAGGTAGATGTGTCCTAAATGTAGTTAGATCAATTGTGCAAACATATTAATATTATAATACTTATGTATGTCCTAGCAACAGATTTCTGAAAAATTGTGACTGTTCTTGAAAAACTTAAACATGCTTTTAACCACAGAAGGGATTGAAATGCCATGAAAAAGATGCTGAAATTGGAATCAGTAGCCTGTTTTTCTTTTGTTGTGGTTGGGAATTCATTAAGGGTACAAAGAACCAGGTTACACTGATTGCATTTGTTAGGTAAATTCCCTCTTATAATTGTGTCCTTCCCCCCAAAAGCATGCCACACACTTCTTCCTTCCTTCTCTCTCCTCTCCCATTCCTCCAGCCCCCACTGTGTACTAGATAATTAATTGTCCTCATGTCAGAATTGAGTACGTAAAATTTATCCTTCTCCATTCTTGTGATGCTTTACTAAGAATAATGTGTTCTACTTCCATCCAGGTTAATGCAAGGGATGTAAAGTCTCTGTCTATTTTAATGGCTGAATAGTATTCCATGGTATACATATACCACAGCTTGTTAATGCACTCCTGGGTTGGTGGGCATTTGGGCTGTTTCCACATTTTGGTGATTATAAATTGAGCTGCAATAAACAGTGTCCTTAGGGTAAAAGGATTATTTTTTTCTTCTGGGTAGATGCCTAGTAATGGGATTGCAGGATCAAATGGAATGTCTAGTTTGAGTTCTTTGAGGGTTCTCCATACTTCTTTCCAAAAAATTCATAGTAGTTTGCAGTCCCACCAGCAGTGTAAAAGTGTTCCCTTCTCTCCACATCCATGCCAGCATCTTCTGTTTTGAGATTTTGTAATGTGGGCCATTCTCACTGGGGTTAGATGATATCTCAGGGTGGTTTTGATTTGCATTTCTTTAATAGTTAGGAATGATGAGCATTTTTTCATATGTTTGCTAGCCATTCATCTGTCTTTTAATAGAGAATGTTCTATTTATCTCTCCTGCCCAGTGATATAAGGGATTGTTGGCTCTTTTTATGTTGATTAATTTGAGCTTTCTGTAGATCCTAGTTATCAAGCTCTTGTCTGATTCAAAATATGCAAATATCCTTTCCCATTGTGTAAAATGTCTATTTGCTTTGCCTGTAGTCTCCTTAAATCCCCTATATAGCTAAGGCAATACTTAGTAATAAAAACAAAGCCGGGGGCATCAGCCTACCAGACTTTAGGCTGAATTATAAGGCCATAGTTATCAAAACAGCACGGTATTGGCACAAAAACAGACATCTGGAACCAAATAGAACACCTGGAGATAAAACTAACTTCTTAGACCCACCTAATCTTTGATAAACTACACAAGAACATACCCTGGGGAAAAAAATCTCTACTCAATAAATGGTGCTGGGAGAACTGGATAATCACAGGTAAAAGACTGAAACTGGACCTGCACCTTTCTGCACTCACTAAAATTGATTCAAGATGGATAGAAGACCTAAATTTAAGGCATGAAATGATAAAAAAAAAAACCTCTCAAAGAAAGCATGGGAAAAACACTTGAAGATATCAACCTGGAGAAAGACTTTATGAAGAAGACTTCCGTGGCAATTGCAACAACAAGAAAAATAAACAAATGGGACTTAATTAAATTGCCTCTGGCTTTGGCTCTGCTGTACATGGTGCTGATATTAACTTCTTTTCACTGCATTCTGCTGTGCTGTAGTAATAGATAGCCACCAAGTATCCACATCTTGCAACAACAAGAGTATTTTCTTGCTCACATCATATGCAGATGAGGGTTGGTTACATCTCTGCTCCCTTCTTCATTCCCAAACCCAAGCTTAGGTAGCATCCTCTCTCTGGAATATGCTATTCTATGGCAGCAGGACAAAAAGGAACCACAACCCATTCACAAAATGGTGTTTAAAGCAAGGCACTTGACTAAACCTAATAAGAAAGCAGCAGAATGTGTAGTTCTTTCATAGCAGATCAGTAGATAATTGAAAAAAGTGTATAATCTACCACAGATCATTTTCTGAGCCATAAATATGCATTTCTTACTCTTGTGTCCTTTAAAGACATTCATTCTTCCCTGAAAAAAAAATACATAAACATCTTATATAATTTCTATATTAGACTCCAATCCCGGGACTTTCTGAAAGTACCTACAGCCTTTTCTAGGAGTGGTTTGTTTTGCCCTGGAAACCTATGAACTAAAAAAAATAAAATAAAAAGGTATATTCAATTTACATACCAAATACACAATGATAGAAAAGAGCTAGAATAAAGGACCCCATGCAGAATGGAGAATAGGAGGCACCCCGATGGTCTAAATTTTTTTCTTTGAGATAGACTCTCACTCTGTCACCCTGAGTAGGGTGCTGTTGCATCCTCATAGCTCACAGAAACCTCAAACTCTTGGCTTAAGCAATCTTCCTGCCTCTGCCTCCTAAGTAGCTAAATCTACAGGCATCCACCATGATGCCCAGTTAGGATTTGTTTGTTTGCTTGTTTTCTTTTCTTTTTTAATTTATTTTTTTATTATTAAATCATAGCTGTGTACATTAGTGCAATCAGGGGGTACAATGTGCTGATTTCATAGACAATTTGAACTATTTTCATCGAACTGTTTAACATAGCCTTCATGGCATTTTCTTAGTTATTGTATGAAGACATTTGTATTCTGCATTTTGTAAGTTTCACCTGTAACCTTCTAAGATGCATCGTAGGTGTGGCCCCACCAATTATCCTCTCTCCACCCCAACCTCACCACTTCCCTCCCCTTCCTTGTCCCTTTCCCCATATTCTTGTGCTATGGTTGGGTTATAGCCTTCATATGAAAGCTATACATTAGCTTCATAGTAGGGCTGAGTATATTGGATACTTTTTCTTCCATTCTTGAGATACTTTGCTAAGAATATGTTCCAGCTCCATCCATGTAAACGTGAAAGAGGTAAAGTCTCCATCTTTCTTTAAGGCTGCGTAATATTCCATGGTATACATGACCACAATTTATTAATCCATTCATGGGTTGAGTCATCAGAGAAATGCAAATCAAACTACTTTGAGATATCACCTAACTCCAGTAACATTAGCCCACATAACAAAATCCCCAAACCAGAGATGTTGGCATGGATGTGGAGGAAAGGGAACACTTCTACACTGCTAGTGAGAATGCACACTCATACATTCCTTTTGGAAGGATGTTTGGGGAATACTTAGAGATCTAAAAATTGACCTGCCATTTGGTCCTATAATTCCTTTACTAGGTATATACCCAGAAGACCAAAAATCACATTATAACAAAGACATCTGTACCAGAATGTTCATTGCAGCCCATAATTGCTAAGTCATGTTTGCTTGTTTTCTATTTGTACTGGAGGTGGGTGGTCTCTCTCTCTCTTGCTCAGGCTGGTCTCAAGCTTCTGAGCTCAAGCAATCTACCCACCTCAGCCTCCCAGAGTGCTAGGATTACAGTGTGAGCCGCCATGCCTGGCCTAGTCTAAAACAATTTTGAAATTGGTTGGCACCTGTGGCTCATGAAGTAAGGTGCCAGTCCCATGTACCAGAGGTGGTGGGTTCAAACCCAGCCCTGGCCAAAAAAATTTAAAAAAAAAATATATATATATATATATATTTTAAATCCTATTGGATAGATCTTGTCCCCACTACTCCAGGGCTGAGAAATGGTCTTTGATTAGCCCCTCAGTGCAGCTCTTGGTTGTGCTCTCTGGGCATCCTTTAGTTTTTTCTTATCCTTGATTCCAAAAGAAGAGAACACCAGAGCCCTTCTTGAGCCCCTCTATGAGCTTTCTTCATCTGTTCTCTACTTTGCAGAATTTTGAAACCCTAAAGATCTTATTAAAGTTTTAGCATTCACAGTGTGTTTAATCCAAACGAGGAATTCTTTTGGCCATATAATACTCTCAAACACAAGTTATGTTGTTGTGTTTTTCCATTTTTTTTTTTTGTCCATTTGACTCCATTCAAATCCAAGTTCTAAATGCCATGCCCATGGTTATTTTCCAGACTGGCCTTGTTCTTTCTCTCTCTCTCTATCTCTTGGCTTAATTTCAGGCATCTTGAGCTTAGCCAGCTTGAGAGAGAATACATCCTCTGTTGCTTTTCATGGTCCATTTTGCCCAAGTATCTATGCAATAGACATTGCATCAATAAATAAGGAGACCCCTGGCTTCTTCCTTGGTTTGTCATAAGAGACTCAGGGAAAGGAAAGATGGCTGAGGATACATGAAAAGGTACCAGCTCACCTGCCATATAACAAATTGCAATGAACTAAACAGTCCAGTAGTGGAAATCACTGCAATTATCTTAAACTTTTGGTATGTCAGTGAGAAAGTCTCAGTTTGATGAGACTTTCTGCCTTTAATATCATTCTAAAATTGGCTAACCTAGTCAAAAAAACAGATGCTTTCTCCTAAAAGGCTCTGCAGGCAACAGTACTGGTTTCTAATATTGCTTCATGTCATTCATTTCTATAACTGTTTGTCTATGCCAAATAAGACTGATTTTATACTTATGGTATAAAGTCATATGACATTTCTTAAAAAATGCATTTCTTTGAATGATAAAGGTAAATCGAGTTAAAGAAACATGTTAACAAAATAATTACGGTGGCACAGAAATTATTGGCATTATTATTGAAGTTTGAGAAGATTTTCTTAGACTACATCTCAAATTCAGGGCTCAACAGGAATGGTTTGCTTCCTAGGAGACAATTTGAAATTTTGTGCAAATAGTTTAGTTATAATACTACAGGAGTTTAGTAAGGAGGGATCAAAAGTTGACGAGCGTGGGGCAATCCATGTCACATTTCTACCCTAAAAGAATGTTCCACTGGATATTCTGTGAGTGAATCTTCTGTTTTACTTTGTTTTGTTTTTGTAAATTTTTTGGAAAGTAAATTCATATACTTTAATTGTACAGCCAAATACATTTTTACAAATGAATGTGCCTGTGCCCAGAACAACATACAAGGCATGACCGCTATTCCAGTAATATTTTCTGTGTTCCTCCAGTCTGTCCTCCCCCCCAAAATTAGACACTATTCTGAATTCTCTCACTATGGTTTAGTTTTTCCCTTTTTATACTTTTTAAATTGAATCATACATTATACAGTCTATTGTGATTATCTTTCATTTAATCCTTTTGTGAGATTCATCATATTATCATGTATAGCAGTAGTATATCTTTTCCATTGCAATATATTCTACTATTAAATATACCTTAAGGCCCGTTCTACTGGTGATGGACAAAATGACTTGTTTTCATTTTAAGCTGCTATGAACATTCCTGCACATATCATTTTTGAATATATATACTGCTCTCTATTGAGTATATATAATTGGGAGTAGAACTGTTGGATCTTAGAATAAGCTCATGTTCCACTTTAGTTAAAACTTGTCCCATAGTTGTGCAAAATAATTTTGCCAATTCACACTCCCATAGCAACATGCACGATTTCCATGCCATGATATCTTTACTGTGTATTGTTAGGTTTGAGTTTTGTAAAAATCATCCACATGGGTGGACACTCAATTTTAAGCATCTGCACCTAGATGCCATTTGCTTATAAAGAGTACCACGTTTGCAAGAATTAAATATTTACTGATTTTTTTTTCTTATAACTCAACTTCTACAGAAATGGAGGAAAGAATGTATTGTATTTTATTTTAAACTACCAAGAATCCTTCACTTTATCAGAAAATTGTATCACTGATGGCAACCTCACTCTTGGTCTTTGAGTTTATAATAAAACCCATATCCCTGTATCAGTTTGCTGCCACGTGCACAAGGTTTCCATGTATAAAAATGAGTCTTTGTTATGTGCAGTAGCATCTATTCCTGTGCATGTCCGGGAATTCACATATTGAAATTATTATGATTTTAACATGAATAATTTTTATTTTATTGTTCTTTATATGATACTTAGGACATTATGATATTCTTTTAATTATCATGTGGTTAGCTTGCTTACATATACATATTATACACACACATATATATATTTCAAGAGAGTAAAGAAGACTCTATGAAATATTTCTTATAAAAGTGGTTGTTGATTTGATAGGATTGAGATACCTGCTGTAGCTAATGAAACTGCCTCTTTGATCATAAATTGCTTGGAGGTTAAAGAAATGGAGAAAAGACAGGATAGCCAAAGGAACCAAAATCCAAAGGATATTTCGGAGTAAAAATTCAGTCTATTGTTAACTTGGCAGCCCCAGCCACTTCATCCATTTTCTGGCCTCAGATATCCTCTTCCACATTCTTCATTGCTCTTTCCAACCCTCCCAAAAGAGCACATGATACTATATAGACAGATGCCGTTAGTAATTTCTCTACAACCAGGAATAATTGCCACTCTGAGCCACTCACCAATGTGTCTTAAAATGCATTTTTTAAAATAATTCTTTGCTGCCACAATAGCATATCTTAGAAACAGGATCTTGTAAAAATAGGAATTTGTTCCATATTATAATCTCAGGACATGCTTCCTTGAGATGAAAAATCAAGGAGATTCGAGGCCTTGATACTGTCTATGTGTTCTGTGACCTGTGATCTCTATCACTAACAACTTCACCAAAACACTCTATCTTTACTTTTTTAAAAGGCATGGCAATAACTTGCTTTACATGCTATCTGGGTCCACGGAAAATCTGCCTGTTGTAACACAGACAACACATACCACAAATAAATCCATTAGCCCTAAAAAAATGACCAGCGATCCAGTGCCCCCATGGAGCCTTCACTCATGTGGTCAGCATGGCAGGTGCTGCTCATACAGGCATAGCTATGACACAGTGAAAAGTGGAAAGATGGAAACCTAGCCCAGAAATTTCCAGGAAGAAAGAGAGGAGAGGTCAGGAGGAATCAATATAAGAAAAACCGATGCTACCACCATGGAAGTAGGTGGATCACATCAGATTATATTTTCTTAGTATACAAAGCCTCAGGTGCAAAGAATAAAATTAGCCCCCAAATGTTCCATTTGACAGGAACTTTTCATATTTGATTTTAAAGAAAAAAAGAGTTACTCACAAATTAAACAGAAAACCTAATATGAACAACTAAAAGATTTTCTGCCCACTCCAAGTATGAGGAAATTGGGAGGCATGCTTATCAAATTTATGCATAATACAGCTAAAACACTATATACCAAAGTTGGGTCCCAAAATAACCCTGACAAACTGAATCTCTAGACCAGTGGTTTATAACCATGGCTGCACCTTATCATCAGCTGGGGAGCTTTAAAAACCAGCTATGCCTGGGACCTACCCTCAGAAATTCCAATTTAATTAGTCTGGGTTGAGACCCAAGCATCAGTAGTTTTTAAGTGCTCCCCAGGTGATTCTAAAACATAGTCAGGGTTGAGATCTGTACCTTAGAGCATGCTAAAGTTCACTCCAACAAAGGATCAGACATCATGATTGTCAGAAGTGATGAGCAGGTGACCAGGAGAAGAGTAACACAATGCAGGATCTAACTGTTGTCTTAGAATGGAAACAAAACAAGACTCAGAGCTAAAATCCACGAGGAATAGCAATGGACCACATCATCAAATATTTTCCACATGCCAGACACTGAGCCAAGGTGCAAAAGCATGGAAACAAAAGTTAGCTCCCATTTGCCCTTAACAAAAAAAAAAAAAAAACCCAGATGGAGAGCTAGATTGACAGATACATGAATCCATAAGGGATACTTTGTGCAGGATGCCCAAGAAAGTAGATGATGGCTACCTTTGAAATATGGAGTTACAAGAAGAATCATTTTTATTATACAGTTGTATAATAATTTGAACTTGTAAAACATATTAGATACATGAAATATTATCATTATAATATTTTTAAATGTTATTTAAATGATAACAACTTCTGATCTTGATGAGGACTTTTTTTTAAAATTTTTTCACTATGTCCCCAAACTCATGCCATCTGTTTCCTCTTTCTCCCACAAAAATAGTTGGGATTATTTTTGGATAATCCCCCTTTGTCTCTTGTCCATTCATTACGCATTCCTAAACTGAGTTCTGCTAATTAGCAATAGCCTTAATACTTTGAACTGACACTGGGATTGGAACTTGCTGACAGTCAGATCAATCCAGATCCACTGAGAACATTTTGCTATAGAAAATTAAAATTTGGGAATGTGCTACCTCGGGCATTGGTATGGATATCTTTAAGGCTTTTCAGTTATACTGTAAGTGTGTGAGGTTAGTGGATGGGCTAGAAAGAAGCCCACAACTGCTGTGAGGTAAGATGATAGGGATAAAATAGAATTGGCATTCGCTTGCAAACCCTCCTATTCTTGTAGCTCCCTTGGGTTCCAAAGCTCTACAAAACTTTTAGCTCTCCATTCTATTGATCAAATCTACCTTTGATATTCTCTTTAAACATACATCCCAGGAGCAGAAATGTGGGAGGTATTGGGGGTGAGAGGAGAGCAGACAGCCGAGCATCTGCTCCGACCCTACACACTGACTCCGCTTCTAGGAGCATCCTTGCTCCAAACGACCTGTCAGCAAGAAAGCACTGTTACTTTAGCAGAGAGGAAAAAGCACCAGTCCAGAAAATACAAACACCTAGGCAAAAAGTGGAAACCTAATAAACACATGTATATGTAAAAAATTTTAAAAGCACCAGTCTAGGAAATACAAACACCTAGGATCTAATGCTAACTTTATTGTGTAGTTGCAGAACCTTAGGCTACATGCTTCACTGTGAAAGGAAGAAGCTGGGAGGGATGAATTCCCGCTTTGTACTCACATTCCACAGTGCTGGATAGCGCTTATTTTTAGGAGTACATTAGCCTTGATAACAGTAGTGAATGTATTCCCAACTTCACTCAAAAGCAGTAGCTTATAAAATCTAGCCCCAGAAGATACAAATTATGCCGAGTGCCACATAATTCAGTCATCATATATTTTCATACAAAATAGCTTTCTGTATTCATTCACCAATCAATTCCTCTTGTCAGTTGCCCACTTGGCCTGGGGAGGTAGACACCCAAACCATTATAATGTCCTCTTTGTCACAATAAAATTTGGCGTGGTATTCCAAATTCTGAATGTTCTTGTTTTATAGGTACAGGTTCAGATTTATATGAATGTGCAAAAAATGTAATAAATATCATTACAGTAATATGGAAGCTGCCTTGGGACTATCACTTTTTATTCTATTGGCAAAGTATAAAGGAAAATTAACTCTCTTTCAAACAAGAAATCTTAATCTTTTTGACACTTTCTAAAATGACAGTTTATAACTTGGATTAAAAATAGTCTGAGAAGGAGTCATTTTAATTACTTGACTATAGACAGTAGTTTATTGAAGGGATGATTAGTATGCGGAAATCAATTTTATTCTTGAGAAAACCAGATATCAGTGAATCCCCGTTTGTGCATTTTAACAAAACTGCATGTTAAGCTATTTTACAAGAGAGATCATTACCAATCAAATGGATTTTAGTTTCCAGAATTTTATCAGAAGTTATCACCTGACCCAAAGGAAGAAAAGCTAAAACAGAATCAAAGGAAAAAATCACATCATGATTTACAACATATATTTTCTGATCAGACTTACAAATCCAGCTAAAGTGTTTAATCGATATAGAGCACTTAAAAATGATGTCAGTTATAGAATTCTTTCACCTGAAAGCAGTGCTTAAGCTAACTTCCTGTTTTAAATAGTAAAATTATTTTAATGCTTGTTTCTTTTTAATAGTTATTTCTCTGACTTAAATCTAATGCCTAAGACATTGCATCAAATTTAACCTGCTTCTCTAACTTTTATGGGAGAGGCCACATAAAATAAAAGAATAAATATTCAAAAATAGCTGTCTCTGTATTTATAAGCTGATTTGTGGGACTTTGAGTGGACAGGACCTCTGTCTTTGCATTTAGAAGCCCATATTTCACTTGGATGTATCAGAAATAACCAACAACTTCTGGGAATATCTCAGTCATTTTCCAAGTATAGGGCACTGAATCAGGAGATTCATGTATGTTGATGGTTAAAATTTAAGCCAATTTCATTCAAATATAGAAAACTAAGAAGGTTTTTGGTCTAAGCCAATAATATCATTAAAGGGAATAAATGGAGCAGAAATGAATCGGGTCACCAAAGCCTGGACTATGAGCTGTAAGGTCACTCCTGAAAGTTAAAAGCTGGCAGGATAACTAAAAGAAAGCAGAGCGTCACATAGTGTACAGCAAGTATGCCAGACTGATGGGTCTAATAAGAAAACAATCTAGTTTCTATAAGCATTTGGATGAATTTATTGATGATCTAACCTGGAGTAGTTATTTGAGGAAGTTTGTAATGTTTTTTAGATCAATATCAGTAATTGTGTGGGGGATTTGGCATGAGAGTTTTTCATTTAATTCTCACAAAAACTCTCTGAGCAAGTATCTCTATCTTTAGTTTACAAATAATGAGAAAGTCAAAGGTTAAGTAAGTTGCAACAGGTCACATGGTGAGTGATGGAGCTGGGATTTGAACCCAATCTGATCTGATTCCGAAGTCTGTAAGCTTTCAAGAGAAAAGAAATCTCTGAAACACAAAATGTGTATTGGTGTCACCATCAGATCATTGAATATAATTATCTGTTGCAACTATAATGCCACAATAGCAAAAACTGTCATAAAACAATAAACATTTTTGTATACACCAACCCATTTTTCAGCTATGCAGCTTGGCTGAGCATGGCTTAATGTGATCTAATATCAACTATATGTCTGTAGTCAACTAGAAGAGGGACTGGCCAGTCTAGAGTTTTCTCAGCCCGAATGATTTGTTTCTCTTCCACATGGTCATTTGTCTTCCAAATGACAAAGTCAGAGTTCTAAGAAAGATAAAGGAAGTAGATAAGACCTCTGGAGACCCCAGTCCAGAGCAGGTACACTGATGCTTCCACAATGTTTGATTGGCAAGGCCAAGTCCAAAAGCCAATTTGGATTCAAAGGGTGAAGAAATAGGTCCTACCTTTACATCAGCAGATCTATAAAGTCACATTGCCAAGGGGCACATACAGAGAGGGGTAAAGAATTAGAACTATTTGTAACCTCTCTACCACATTATACAAAGATGAAAAGAATAGCGATATTGACTAGGACTAATTTCTCATCTGTTTATTCATTCAGTAAATATTAATTGATTCCTACTGTAGTTCAGGCACCTTAGAGGTATTGAGAATCCCAGTGGTGAATAAGAAAGGTAAAAATTACTCTGAAGCTTACATGCTAATGAGAAATACTGGCAGTATGCAAAATAAAAATAATTAGCATATGTGTTAGTCACCACAGACTGCCATTAACAAAATATCACAGACTGCACAGACTGGGTGGTTTAAACACCAGAAATTTATTTTCTCATGGTTCTGGAGGCCAGAAATTCAAGGTCATGATGTCAGTGGGTTTGGTTTCTCCTGAGTCCTCTCTCCTTGGCTTGCAGATGGCCACCTGGTCTGTGTCCCCACATGGTCTTTTTTCTATGTGTGCATTCCTAGAGTCTCTCCCTCTTTGTCTAAGGACACAGTTATATAGAACTGGGGCCCCACACTTATAATCATAATTATATCTTTAAAGTTGGATCTTCAAACATTCACATTAGGGGGGATCAGAGTATCAACATATACATTTGGAGGAGCATTTAATTTAGTCATACAGTACATTAGATAATAAAAGTAGCTAAGTAAACAAAGCAGGAAGTAGGATATAAATGATTATGTGGGGTAAAATTTTAGATGCAGCAACCAGGAAAGTCCTAACTGAGAATGTGGCATTTGAATTGTGGAGTTGGTTATGCGACTCTTGGGGGAGAACATTTCAGGGAGAGAGAGCAGTAATTTAAAGGACTCTGAGGTGTCCCAGGCAGTGGCCACTTGGCTCACAGGGAGGCATATCTGGAGAAGTCTAGCAGTGGAGAGAGCACACTGGAGTGTGGGATGGAGCTAAAAGTAGTCCAGGTCGGACAGATCATAGTGAGGATTTAGCTTTTACTCAGAAAGGAAAGGAAAGGAAAAATCACTGGAGGCTGGTGAGTAGATTTATGTAATCTGATGCACAGTTTTCATGGAATTTTCTAACCACTTTAGCAATAGATTGCTGAGAATAACCCAGGTAAACAATAAGTGTGACTAGGAGGTAGCTTGGACTGAGTGGTACTAGTAATGCTGGGGAGAACTAATTGAATTGTAGTTATATTTAGAACCTAGACCTGCAGGATGTACTGACACGCCAGGCATAGGTAGGGATAAAAAGAGAGATGTTGCTATGATTTTCAAGTGTCCCCCAAATGTCATACACTGGAAACTTAATCTCCAATGCAACAGTGCTGAGAGGTAAGATTTCAAAGAGGCTCTGCCTTCACAGATGAATTAATGCTTTATTGCAGGAGGGGGTTCCTAATCAAAGGATAATTTCATTCTCCTTCACTCTCTCTTTGTCATTCTCTTGTCCTCTGCCTTCTGCCATGGGATGATGCAGCAAGAAGGCCTTCTCAAGATGGGGTCCCTCAACATTGCATCTTCTAGGCTTTGGCACTATAAGAAAGAGAAAATTCTACTATGAATTACCGATTCTGAGATATTCTGTTATAGCAGCACAAAATAGACTAAGACAGAAAATTGGTACCAAGAGTATGGTTGTTGCTATAACAAATACCAGAAAATGTGAAAATAGCTTTGAAACTGGGTAACAGAAAGAGGCTGAAAAAATGGGAAGTACTATAAAAGACCCAGATTGTCATAATGGGAGTGTTGAGGATGATTCTGTTGAGGGCTCATAAGAAAAGAGCTGTAGGGAAACCCTAAGTCTTAAGGATTATTTAAGTGGTCATGATCAGAATGTCGGTAGAAATGTGTCCATGCTGATGAGAAATAAGAAATAAAGTATTGAAAACTGGAGTAAAGACCACATTGATGATACAGTTCTAAATAACTTGGAGCCAAGGTCTCAGGACTTTGTGGAAAGCAGAACTTCAGAACAATGAAACTGGCTATTTGGGACAAGAAATACTTAAGCAGAAAAGCATTCAAGGTGCCACATGGCTTCTTTTGGCCACTTATAATCAAAAGAGAAAAAAGAGTGATTTTAAGTTAGAACTTATAATTAAAAGGGAAATAGAATGGAAAGATTGAGATAATTCTCAACCTGGTCAAGTAAAGAAGAAAAAGTGTGTTAAAATGGGAAAAGTGTGGCCAAGTGACCATTTGGCAAAGAGATTAAAATAGATGGACATAGCCAGGTTCTATTCATAAAGAGAATGGGAAATGACCCCAAAGATATTTCAGAGATCTTCAAGGCCAATTTGGAGTATTGAGGGCTAAGGTTCCAGAGAGGCACTCATCAGATCTCAGCAGTCACTGTTTTGCACTTAGGCACTCTGCTCCCTGAATCAGCACAGGTGCAGTTCGAGCTGTGGATCAGGTAGGCACAGGTGCAGCTCAACTCTCCACAAGGGAAAGTACCAGGGTACTGAGGTTCCCGTGGATGCCACCCTGGGACAGTAATCAGCAAGAGAGGTGGAACTAGGGAAATCCAGAGAATTTACACCAATCTTATAGCATAAAGCCTGGAAACCTGTAAAGGCATACATTGTTTCATGTACCAAGTAGCAGCTTGAAAACAATGCAGAAAGCTATCCTGCTTCTCAGGAGTTTTTTTTGTTTTTGTTTTTTGAGTTTGGAGGCAAAACATTTCTTTCTTTTTTAAAAAATTTTTTTAATTAAATCATAGCTGTGTACATTAATGAAATCATGGGGAATGTTCCGGTTTCATATACAATTTGAAATATTTTCATTGAACTGGTTAACATAGCCTTCATGGCATTTTCTTAGTTATTGTGTTTATATTCTGCATTTAGTAAGTTTCACCTGTATCCTTCTAAGATACACCATAGGTATGGTCCAACCAATTACCCTCCCTCCACCCATCTTCCCCCCTCCTTTCCCCTCCGTTGACCCTTTCCCCATATTCTTGTGCTATAATTGGGTTACAGCTTTCAAGCTATAAATTAGTTTCATAGTAAGGCTGAGTACATTGGATACTTTTCCTTCCATTCTTGAGATACTTTGCTAAGAAGAATATGTTCTAGCTCCATCCATGTAAACATGAAAGAGGTAAAGTCTCCATCTTTCTTTAAGGCTGCATAATATTCCATGGTATACATATACCATAATTTATTAAACCATTCGTG
>CAUYON010041374.1:0-10316 GCA_963573935.1 Arctocebus calabarensis | reverse complement strand
TATTCTTCCCCTTGTAGGTTATAGATTTCTTACGTCTGGTTGCTTTCAAAATTTTCTCCTTCATATTAACTTTAGTGAACTTAATTATCATATGCCTGGGGGATGTTTTATTCGGGTTGAGTCGTGCTGGGGTTCTGAAACTGTCTTCTATCTGAATTTCAGAATCTCTTGGCATGTCTGGAAAATTCTCTTTCATAATCTCATAGAGAAGAGACTCTGGGCCTTTTGACGCCACTTCATCATTTTCAGGTATCCCTATAAGGCGAATATTGGTTTTCTTTGAGTTATGCAACAGCTCTCTGAGAGAGTGATCTGTTTTTGCCTTCCATTTCTTTTGCTTTTTGGAGGTTTGAGAGTGTTCGAAAGCTTTGTCTTTCATGTCAGAAATCCTTTCTTCTGCTTGCTCCATTCTGTTACTGAGGGATTCTACTGAATTTCTCAGATCTTTAAGGGCTACAATTTCTTGTCTCAATGTGTCAAAATCTTTGGTCATTTTGTCTTTGAATTCGTTAAATTCTTGAGACATCTTTTGGGTCATCTTTTGAATTACTGCTTGAAATTCTAATTCCATCTTTTCCTCCATTCCACTGATCTTATTAGCAATCCAGATTCTGAATTCATTTTCAGACATCTCAGCCATTTGCCTATGCAGGAGATCTTGTGCTGTGTCTGCCTTGTCATTACTTGGAGGGGATGGTCTACTCTGATGATTCATATTGCCAGAGTTTTTCCGTTGACTCCACCCCATGGTTGTTTTTCACTGCTGCATCTGGCCCTTCAAGTGGTGGGCTCAGGGTCGTGTGGTTGTCTGGGAAATTTTTGGCCAGGGTGGGCCTGCAGAGAGGCCTGGCAGTCGCCACTGGGGTCCCTGGAAGAAGGCTGGCCTGCGGAGGCCCCGTGGGTGCCAGGCGGAGGTCTGTGCAGTTGCCGGGAGGGAACCTGGCCTGGTGGTCATGGGCAGAGTCCCAGGGGATTTACTCGCCAGGGACAGAACTGCAGGAGCCTTGCAGATGTCAGACAGAGGCCTGAGTAGTCTCAAGAGCTTTATCCTTTACCTCAGAGATTCTTTCTTCTGCATGATCTAATCTGTTGTTGATACTTTCTGTTGCATCATTAAGTTCCCTTATTGACTGCTTCAGTTCCTTCAGCTCTGCTATATCCTTTTTATATTCATCTTATCATTCATCTCTTATTTGATTCTGTTTTTGAATTTCCTTTTAGTTATCCACTTTCTCAGCAATTTCTTTCATTGCTTTTTGATTGTTTTCTACTTTCTCAGAAATTTCCTTTATTGTTTTCATTATTTGTATTTTAAATTCCCCTTCTGTCTTTTATAACATTTCTTTATAGGAGGAATCTTTTGCGATAGCTATCTCATGATCCCTAGAAGGAGTTACTCTGGCCTGGGATTTCATGTTGCCAGGATTTTTCTGCTGATTCTTCCTCATGAGTGCTTTCTTGTGTCTGTTTCCTTACCCTAATTTTTATTTCACTTATTCTTGCTCTTTACGTTACTGTAGCCCTGGCCTACAGTTTTAATGAGTCCTTCTGGTACGAGACCAGAAGGAGAAAAGACTGAAGAGCAAGAAGGGTAAAAAATTTAAAGAAGAGAAAGAAAAAAAAAGAGAGAGAGAGAAGAGAGGATGAGCAAAAGGAAATATTGACAGAAAGAAGAGAGGCACTGAATGAGAGAAACAGGAGAAATATAGGTGTGTAGTAGGGTACTAGAGCCCAAATTTATAGATCCTCAATCTCAGGGAGTGCTGGGTTGGGTGATTCCCTTGAGGTCAACAGCTCTTTGCCAGCCAGCTCAGACACAATACCCCACCTCCACCATGTAGAGAGGAAAGACAAAAATACAGTAAATAGAACCAAAACAAACAAGCAAAAACCCTTATGGGATAAAATTGGAGTGGGGGGGGAATAATAGGGATAAAAACACTAGCAAAAAGGAAATTCTAATCATTGAATTAGAATGGAAGATTGTATTTAAACTAGAATGGTGGAAAAAAAAAAGAAAAAAATGTCAAGGAAAAATGTTGAAATTAAAATTAAAAAAACAAAACAAAACCAAACCCCACAACCAAGAAACAGTACATATATGTTGCTAAGTACTGACTGGGCAACAGGTGGTATGAAATGTTAATCACAATGTTGATACAGCTGTACAAGATGGGGACTGGAGGCCTCTGCTGATTACTCAGATCCTGCAGGTTTGGGAGCCCAAATAACTCCTCAGCCCACTCAAATGACACCCCAAGCAATGAACCTTGGTCAAGCAGAAGCTTTTCCAGGGAAAGCACTTATCCCTGTGATCTCTCCTGGCGTAGCTCCCTGCTTATCCACTGTGCCAAATCCAGTCTCCCCCTATGCCCTTGAGGGCCACGGCTGTTAATCTGCCAAACACTTGGATCTCCACACTTGACCAGCACTCAATCCCTGCCTTTGGGGAGCTCAGTCACTAGATTACTCGCCCACGGTCTCCAGGCCAATACCGATGCTGCAACACTTAGGGGCAGCCCACAGCTGAACGATATTAGCTCCTTTCTGGCTCAGTGGCTCAGTCTGGGTCCCCAGATAACACCCAAAGTCATCTGCACACTAGCCCAAGATCTCCCACTGCAGTTCAACCGAGTGTCCAAGTCCAAAAAAAACAAAACAGCCCCCAGGTAAGGCTTTCCCTGTTTGCAATCTTGCTGTTGCTGCAGTTACAGCTGCAGGCAGCCTCCAACTGAACAAACGCACCCACCACTTGCCAGTTTTCCACTACTTCTGTCCTCCTTATGGGGTCTAGAAGTCTCTCACTGACCTCCTGTATCATCAAAGGGAAACCTCTCAGTGAAACCCACCAGCCAGTGATGCCTGGGGTCCTCTCTCCCCACTCTCACTGCGGCCGGCTGCACAGAAGCTGCTACTCGGCCGCCATCTTCCCCCTTTTCCAAATCATGAATGTACTTTTTAATTTTTTTGATTGATGAATAATAAGTGCACATATTTATGAGGTATGTAGTGATATTTTGATACATTTAATGCATAGTGATCAGATCAGGGGAATTAACATATCTGTCATATCAAACATTTATTAATTCTTTCTGTTGGGAACATTCACTATCCTTCTTTTAGCTATTTGAAACTATACATTGTTAAGTACAGTCATCCAACAATGGTATAGAACACTAGAATTCATTTCTTCTATTCCTCCTGGCTATAACTTTTTGTCCTTTAACAAAGCTCTTCCTATCCTCCCCTTCCCTCTTTCCTTCCTAACCTCTACTATCCTCTATTCTCCATTTTACTTTCACATATGAGTAAGGACGTGTGTTTATATTTCTGTTGCTGGCTTAATTCACTTAACATAATGCCTTCAGTTCCATCCATATTGCTGTGACTGACAGGTTTCATTATTTTTTATGGTTGAATAGTATTCCATTTTGTATATATAAAACATTAAAAAAAATCTATTCACCTCTTGCTAGATACTGAAGTTGATTTAATATTTGGCTATTGTGAATAATGCTGCAATAAACATGAAAATAAACACCTTTTCATTATTTGTGAGTAATGCTGAAATAAACATAGGGTGAGTATGTCTCTTTGATATACTAATTTCCTTTCCTTTGGATAAATTCCCAGTAGCAGGATATCTGGATCACATGGTATTTCTGTTTGTAGTTTTTGAGAACCTTCATACTGTTCTCCATAGTGACTGTACTAGTTTACATTCTCACTAACAGTGTATAAGAGTTCTCTTTTCTCCATATGCTTGCTAGCATTTGTTATTTTTGTCTTTTTGTAATAGCTATTCTAACTGGGGTGAGGGGATATCTCATTGTGGTTTTGATTTACATTTCCCTGCTGATTACTGATGTTGAGTATTTTTTCATGTATTTTTTTGCTATTTGTATTTTTTCTTTTGAAAAGTGTCTGTTCCATGTTTAAATCAGATTTTGTTTTTGCTATTGAGATGTTTGAGTTCCTTGTATATTATGACTATTAATCCCCAATTGGGTGAGTAGTTAGCAAATACTTTCTTCTATTCTGTGTGCTGTCTTTTCCTTCTGTTGACTGTTTTCTTTCCTACACAGAAGCTTTTTAGTTTGATGTAATCCCATTTGTTTATTTTTGCTTTTGTTGCCTGTGCTTTTAAGCTCTTATTTATAAAATCTTTTCCCAGACCAATGTTCTGAAGCATTTCCTCTATGTTTTCTTCTAGTAGTTTTATAATTTCAATGTCTTTGATCCATTTTGAGTTGATTTTTATGTAGGGTGAGAAGTGGGAGTCTATTTTCATTCTTCTGCATGTGGATATCTAGTTTTCCAAGGTATTTTATAGGAGTCTCCCTTAAAAATGTGATTCTTGGACAAGATGCATCAGAGCCACCTGACCACGTGTGAAAATTGAAGATTTCCTGCCCTCACCTTAAATTGGAACCTCCCAGGGTGCAGCCTAGGGATGGGAGTGTTTTTGACACTCCAAGGTGAGTCTTAACCTGCTGCCTGGGTAAAACACAAGTATCCTAAAATAATGTGTTGGCTCAGATCTCTGTTCTTCTCTCTAACCATAACTCTTGCCAGTTGCTCTGAGTTTCCCCAAACACCCCATTGCTTGTTTTGGCCATCCCATCCTGTGCACATGTGATTCACTATGGGTCTTTCCACTGTTGCATACACCTTTTCCTGCCCTCTCAATGGTGACTGCTCCTTCTCTTGCCCCCTTGGGCACCCCTCTTCTAGTCACACATCTTGCCCAACTCCCCTTCCTGGGCTGAGTAATTCATCCCTTCTTGGAGCTCCCCGATCTCCCTCTCACCCCTCCTGTCCATCTGTAGAGCATTATCCTGCAGTCATGATTTTGTCTCCCCCTTTAACCAGTCATATTCTTGACAGCAGACACTAGTCACCATTTCATCTATTTGTTGGAATACATTTGTTTGTTGAAATGGTAAATGAATATAAAGCAACATAGCAGGGGGAGTTGATTGAGTACTGAGGAACCACTAATTTAGGGATCATGAATTCTGCTTGGAAGATCAAGGAGGCTTCCTAGGAGGGGTGACAGATCATGATGACTATAGAGAAGAGGACGAGCAGGAATTTGCTAGGTACAGCACAGGGGCAAAGGGTATTTGTGGCAGAGAGAATTTTCAGGGAGGGGTAGGCAGTTTGTCTTGGGTGGGCCCAGGATAATCCAGGGGGGTAGCAGCGGAGGAGGGGGGCTTGTGGCAGGACTACAGAGGTCTTCAGCACCTCCCAGAGGAGGTGTTTGTAGCAGCCAGAGGGACCCTGGCTGAGAAACCAGGGTAAGCAGTGCCACCTACTGTGCCAAGCTGGCTTTTCAGCCTCTTGAGTGGGAAGAAGTCAGTAAGTCACTCATTAATTTGTCACAACACATTGGAAGTTTTAAGTTAAAACCTCTCAGAGAATTAGAAAATCCATGAGTGTGAAATAGGGAAAGCATTTAACAAATGACTGTATTTTTCTAACCTATGACATGCTTTTGCCATCAAGCATTAAAAAAAAAGGTCCTGTCCTTAATTCCTTAATTATTTTATGTAAACTGCCTCCATGGCATGGTTTTCCCTTTCTCCTGCCTGATATTTTCACTCCAAAGTTGTATATGCATCTGAGGCTGTTATACTTTTAGTCACCCTCCTTCACTGTTGAGATTTTTATTTCCATATAACAGCAATGTACTTAGAGTCATCTGGAAACCTGTTTTGTTTCTTATTTTGTGACTGGTTTATCACAGTGAAAATCTGTATAGTACCTGATCATAGTTATATTCTGTTGCAATCTGTATAGTACGTAATCATACTTACAATCTGTATAGTCCGTGATCATAGTTACAATCTGTATAGTATGTGATCATAGTTACGATCTGTATAGTGCGTGATCATAGTTACAATCTGGGTAGTATGTGATCATAGTTACAATCTGTATAGTATGTGATCATAGTTACAATCTGTATAGTGTGTGATCATAGTTACAATCTGGGTAGTATGTGATCATAGTTACAATCTGTATAGTACACGATCATAGTTACAATCTGTGTAGTACGTGATCATAGTTACAATCTGTATAGTACGTGATAGTTACACTCTGTTGCAATCTGTATAGTACGTGGTCATAATGACAATCTGCTGCAATCTGTACCTGATCATAGTTACAATCTGGTGCAAGCTGTATAGTACCTGACATAGTTCTATGCACTTAGTAGGTGCTCAGTAAACTGTGGTACAAAGGGAAAGTATTGTTCTCAATCTCTTTGATTTTCTGATTTACAAACTTTCAAAAGGTGCTATTTGTATTTAAGCCTACTTTTTCCTCCAAAATTTCAGGATTTCTTAAATTCCTAAGACTTTTCTAGGGGAGAAGAATATCGCCACAGGCCAGTTTACTGCCCAAATCTTTCCACAGAATAGAAAGTTCCTGAAGGCACATCTCTTCTACTTCTATCATCTGTTAAAGATGAATTGGGTAGTTACTCTGTGCCAAGGGTATGTTCACTATCAGGAACATGGAGGTCAAGGGGACCTGGTTTCAGCCTGAAGGATTTTGCAGTTTAATAGAGTGAGCCATGAAGAGAGCCAAGCCGCCTAGAAGAGCTGTGGTGGAGATGCAAAAGAGAGAATAGTCAGTTCCTCGTGGAGGTTCAGGAATAACTTTTTAGACAAGGTAGTGAATTGTGAATGGTTAAAAGATGTTTTTACAAGGGGAGAATATTGGTAGTGGGACACGCAATGAAGTCAGTTAAGTTTAGAAAGAACTTTGCATGGCTTCATAAGGAATTTGTACTTTATCCTGTAAGAGAAAGGGCTTTTAATGATGGTCCGATATGGTTGTATTAACCATAGATCATTCAGGTAGTGGTGGAATTAGTAGGCTCATGGAGTGGCTTTGAGAAGTGAATGAATGGGTTGTGTGATATTAGCAGGAATGCCAATTCAAACCCAAGAGCCTGATAACTGTGAAAACAACCTAGGCCTGAGATGAGAATGCGCAATGATTTTTTTCAATTGGGGGCCTGTAATTTTGTCATTTGGCAAATGACTAAAGACATGTTGGGCTGTCACAAGTGGTGGGGATAATGCTATACTACACCTGCTAGGTCGACAATGCTGCTAACTACCTTAAAAAGCCTCCACAGTGAAGAACAAACTGGCTCAAATGTCAGTAGAGCCAACACTGAGGAACTCTGATGCAGATGGAAAGAAGAGACAATGAGGGCAATCCAGAAGTAGAATATACTAGATGTGGTGACTGATGGGACATAATGGATAAAGGGGGGGATAGTTTAGGGTGACTCTCAGGTTTCTGTGGTCAGTGACTAGTGATAAAAAATATAAAAGGAGGAACAGTTTTTAGGGAAAAGAGGTTAAGTTTAGCTTTTGACATATTACAGTTTAAATGCTTATGGTGTATGAAAATGAGAATACCCTGCAGGTAGGTGTAGGTGGGTATATAGATCAGGAGTCCAGACCTGGGATAGAGATGGAAATTTGGAAACTCTCAGCATATGGATGACCATAAGTCTTGATGTACAATAAGAGCAACTTTCATTATTTTCCTTTATGGCAGAGATATTAAATGCTTTCTAAATGTTAGGGACTGAGTATTTATTTCCTCCTACAATTCTTAAGTCAACGCTTTAACCCCCATCATGATGGGTATTTGGAGCTAGAGCCTTTGGGTGGTAATTAGGGTTAGAGGACGTCATGAGTGTGGGGCCCTCATAATGGGATTAGTGTCTTAGAAGAAGAGACACCACTAAGGGTACAGGTGAAACTTACTGAATGCACAATATAAAGGTCTTAACACAATAACTAAGAAATGCCATGAAGGCTGTGTTAACCAGTTTGATGGAAATCTTTCAGATTGTATATAAAACCAGCACACTGTAACCCCACGATTGCATTAATGTACACAGCTATGATTTAATAAAACAAAACAACAACAACAAAAAGAGACACCACTGAGCTCTCCCCTTCCCTTTCTCTCTCTATCTTTCCTCCTTCTTTCTCCCTCCTCTCATAAGGATGTATTCTCTGCAAGGCCAGGAAGAGGGCCCCATCAGACACCAACCATGCTTGCACTCTGTTCTTGGACTTCTCAGCCTCCAGGACTGTAAGAGTACATTTCTGTTGTTTAAGCTACCTGTGGCACGTCATCATGGCAGCCCAGGCAGACCACAGCACCAACTATCCAAGTGTTCCTGCATCTTATGAGATTGGGGGCATGTGACTAGGCCTAGCCTGTGGCCTAGGAGCAGAAGTGTCCCTTCCAGGCCAAGAGGATTAAGAACTGGTGTGTTGTCTCCTCTTTCTTCCATGGCCTCCATGACTGGGGAGGCTGGGTTTTCCAGAGGTGAAGCTATGGTTAGAAATTCCAAATTCATTGAACTTCATGTGAGCATGGAATGAATGTGTATTAAGCCACTAAGATTTCAGGGTGTGTTGCAGCTGAGTTTGTTTACCCTGAAGAACATATCCTATAGATCTGCTTGGGCCTCTGATCTTGCATACATGGGCAGCTCGGTCATGTTAATTATTTCTCATGTAAATTTCCAATAAGTTCTGAAGCTCCTGAGCATCACAATGTAGTGGGAATGGCATCTTGCCTGGGGCATCTTGTGCTACTTTCTGCTGATGTGTGACTGATCTGACCTGGCATACTGCTGTCCCTTCAGACTGGCCCCTGTGAGCTGTCCATCACCCACCTGGCCTCTGTGGCATAGGCCACACTGTGACTGTGGTGGCTCCTTTGTCATGACTGTGGGGCTCTCTTGAGCCCACCAGTTCTTAATGTGCTATGCACATTCTCTTTCCTTTGGAGACTCATGAGAACCGTCTGTGAAGCTGCCCAAGCCATCTGCTTCTGCTTTCCCTGATTCCAGCTCCGCGCTGCCATGCTGTAGCCGTTGAGTGGGGCTCAGGTTTCAGGGCACATGTTTCTCTACTTTCAGACCCCTTCACTCACACTGGAGGGGGCCTCTCTCACCTTCTTTTACACAGCCTGGGGTGGGGGGGAATGGGAGTGGATGCAAGAAGCTGGCTTCAAGTGACTAATTATTTTTTTCCTAACTCCCCATTAAGTTAAAATCTTTATAGGGGTGGGACAAGGGGAAGAAGGAAAAATGGAATCTTTATTGTATCTTTTCTCAAATCTTTCTGTCTCACACCTCAACTGGTAAAAATTGTTCTAAAGCCAAAAACATGATGACCTTGTTCTTACATTTCTCCTGGTTTTCCATGTGAAGGCGGTCACGTGGTTGAATAACATTCCAGAGAACCCTGATTAGTTAGCAGTTTCAGAACAAGGGCTTCTCCAGTGAGCTCCAGATGAGCTCAGTGGAGAGTGTGCTTAAAATAAGTTTTTTTGACCTAGTGCAGTGCTCATGTCTGTAAACCAAGCACTCTGGAAAGCCAAGGCAGGTGGAATGCTTGAGCTCAGGAGTTAGAGACCAGCCTGAGGAAGAGCAAGAAGAGTCTCCATTTCTACTAAAAATAAAAAAAACTAGCTGGGCATCCTGGTTCATGCTCATAATCTTAGCTACTCAGGAGCCTGAGGCAAGATGTTTGCTTAAACCCAAGAGTTTGAGGTTGCTGTGAGTTAGGACACGACAGCACTCTACTCAGGGTGGCAGAGGGAGACTTTGTATCAAACAAAAAAAAAAGGTAATTTATTCTTTGAGCACCTTTTTTTATTTGCTTTCACGGGCCATTCTCACAATTTTTCCAAAATTAATTTTTCTTCCTTCCTGAGGTCTTTCTTTTTCCCATTCATATGCCATTTTAATTTCCATTTGAGGGCTGCAGTCCCCAACTTTGTTCAGACCTCATGCATTTCCTTCTGGGGCTGTGCGCACCAGCTGTTTTATGATGGGACATCCCCCTACCCCAGCCTCCCTGCTGGACTCTGAGGTTTTCATCCTTGCTGTTCCCTCTCATTACTGTGTCAGATTTTTAAAACATGGCATTATAAACTAAATGACTTAAATTTCATAATTAAAGCATCATTATACTCTGTAGTCTTAAAACTAGCTCAGGATCAGGCTGTCTAAAGGTCTGCTTCTCAATTTATAGTCTTAGGAGCATCCGGCCCAGACTCACTCACTCATTGACTTATTCCCTAGGGGGTATCTGCAGGATGAATCTTGCTTAAAGTGCCCGCAACACTTTTTTTTTTTTTTGCGTAAAGGAATATAAAACTATTTATTAACCACTGTTCACTATTATTTACAATAAAAGTAAACAATATACAGTTGGATAACATTATGACTTTTTTTATGGCTTCTGCTCAACCAGTAACCCAAATAC